>PVJN01061710.1:0-11214 GCA_004026805.1 Lasiurus borealis
ATTGCCCTCCCTTGCTGACCTGATCTCCCCCAACTGCCCTCCTCTGCTGGCCTGGTCACCCTCAGCTGCCCTCTTCTGCTAGCCTGATCACCCCTAATTTCCCATAACTGCCCTCCCCTGCTGGCCATCTTGTGGTGGCCATCTTGTATCCACATGGAGGCTGTCATTTTTGACCACATGGAGGAGGCCATCTTGTGTATTGAAGTGGCAGTCAATTTGCATATCATTCTTTTATTAGATAGGATAACCATATGAGATTTATTCCAAGTATGCTGGGCTAGTTCATTCAAAAATCACTAATGACCTGGCCAGTGTGGCTCAGTTGGTTGGGTGTCATTTTGTGCATCAGATGGTTATTGGTTCTGTTCCAGGTCAGGTCACATGTCCCATTATGGGTTCTATTCCTGGTGCAGGGTGTGTAGGAGGCAGCCAATTGATGTTGGAAGCAGCCTACCAATTTTGCACTCTCCCATCGAAGTTTCTCTCTTCTCCCCTCCTTTCTTTCTAAAAGTCAATAAACTATTCTTTTAAAAGTCAAATAATGTTATCCATCATATTAGCAGACTAAAATAGGAAAATCACGTGATCATATCAGTAGGTGCAAAAAAGGCACTTGACAAAATCTAACACCCATTCATGATAAAAACTCTCAATAAATTAGGACTAGAACTTCCTCAACTTAATAAAAAACAAACAAACCTATAAGCCAGAAGATCACAGTTCAATTCCAGTCAGGGTACATGCCTGGTTTGTGGGTTTGACCCCAGTGTGGGGCGTGCAGGTGGCAGCCAATCAACGGTTATCTCTCATCATTGATTCTTCTCTCTCTCCCTCTCCCTTCCTCCCTAAAATCAATAAAACATATATTTAAAAAATACAAAAAAGTTACCCTGACCATTTTGGCTCAGTGGATAAAGAGATCGTCAGCCTGTAGACTGAAGGGTCCCAGGTTTCATTCCAGTCAAGGGCATGTACCTTGGTTGCGGGCACATCCCCAATATGGGGTGTGCAGGAGGCAATTGATTGATATTTCTCTCTCATTGATGTTTCTAGCTCTCTATCCCTCTTCCTTCCTCTTTGTAAAAAAAATCAATAAAATATATTTAAAAATTACAAAAAAGCTACAGCTAACATGATGTTTGTTGAGAAATTCTAAGCTTTCCCCCTAAGATCGGGAATAAGGCAAGGATGCCCTCTCTGAATAGCTCTTTTCAACTTCATATTGGAAGAACTAGCTAATGCAATAAGACAAAAAAGGGAGTAAAAGCTATACAGATTTTTTTTAAAAGAAACAAAACTACCCTTATTTGCAAATGACATGTGTCTATGTAGAACATCTGAAAGAAGTGATTAAAAAGACTACTAGAACTAATAAGTGATTATAGCAAGGTTGCAGGATACAAGGTTAATATACATATGTCAATCAATTTCTTATATATCATCAATTACTAGCTGGAATTTGAAATAAAAAACACAATAGCATTTATATTACACCCCCCAGATATAAAATATTTAGTTATTAGCTGCATGACCTCAGGCATGTTACTTACCCTACCTGAGCCTTGGTTTCCATATCTCTCAGATGGAGGCAATAATGTTTTCTGGACCTCTTTTATAGAGCTGCTGTATCTCCAAAGGGAGGCAATGTTGACTTAGAAAGTATCTTAAGTGTTTAAGTCCCTGATCCTCAGATCCATGGTCCTAGCTGACTAGTGGACCTAAAAGCACACAATGATTTGCAAAGCTTTCATATGGGAACTATGAGACAGGCTCTGGCACAGGTCATGTAGGTTAGCATACCTGGCTTTTTGTGTCTATTTGGTCCATTGGCTGGGTAAGAAATAGGCTCCTTTGATGAGTGCAAAATGATTTACTTATGCACGAAAACATCCAAAGATATATTTTTCTGATTTGGCCACTCATGGAGGTTTTTGTAAGCCACTTAAGGTTCCCTGAGTCTTTGCATCCATAACATAGTAAAAATAACCCCATCTTTCCTGGCTGACTATCACTATGAAGATCTGATGGAATAATGTGTGCATAACTATGTTTAATATTTCTAAAATCCTAACCTGAGGGTATATTTATTGATTTTAGAGAGAGGGAGGAGGAGGAGAGAAAGAGAGGTTGAGAGAGAGAGAGAGAGAGAGAGAGAGAGAGAGAGAGAGAGAGAGATGTGGGAGAAACATTACCTGGTTCCATAAGAGCCCCAATTAGGGTGCAACCTGAAACCTAGGTATGTGGTTTCTCTGAGCATCAAACCTGCAACATTTCCAACCCACTTAGCCACACCAGCCAGGGCACTAATTGTTTAAGTATTATACAGATGCCAGCACCTATTCTTAAGGCACATATATTTACAATGGGAGTCCTGGAGGAGAGGGGCCAAATGACAAGGGCATATCTTCTCATGTTCTTCATGTCTTATAGCTGGGCTCCAAAGCCCACAGTCCATACTAAGGATCCTTGCAAATGCCTCTCCCTGACTCCTCATGATCCTAGGGTCTCACAAAAGTGGCTTGTCCACATTAAAGGACTATTTTCTAAATATGCCCAGTAACGAAAACCATCTTTTGTCTCTTTATAACACTTAACAGTTTATAGGCCTTCCTCATTCCTGAGCTCATTACAAGAGCAGAGTAAGGGAAGGAGCCTGGTGGAATGGGTGAGTCATGATTTTCTTGTGTTTTGTTTTTTATTAATTGATTTTAGAGAGAGCAAGAGGAAATGTGAGAGAGGGGGGGGAAGGGGGGCAGAGGGAGAGAAATTAATTTGCAGTTCCACTTATTTATGCATTCATTAGTTGATTCTTGTATGTACTTTGACCAGGGATTGAACCAGCAACATTGGTGCAAGAGGACTAACCAACTGAGCTACCCGGCAAGTACTAGAGTGCATGGGTTGTTAAAAGCCAGTCTATTGGGTAGCATCTCAGCTCTGGTGCCTGCTGGCTGCATGAACTTTGCAAATCACATACTTTCTGTAACAAGTTTCCTCATTTGTAAGATAAAGAAGAAAACAAAATAGTACCCATATTTTTTGGCATATAAGATGACCCCCAACTTTTCCAGTTAAAATATAGAGTTTGGGATATACACCCTATAAGATGACACCTGGTGTATAAGACAACCCCCGACTTTTGAGATGATTTTCCTGCATTAAAAAGTCCTCTTACAAAAAATCCAAGATGGCAGTAAAGTGTAGGTAAACACCTACACTGCTGCCTCCCACAATTTCAAAACTACAACTAAAAGACAGAACGGATATCATCCAGAACCACAGGAAAGCTGGCTGAGTGGAAATTCTACAACTAGAAGGAAAGAGAGGGCCTCACAGAGACCCAGAGGAGTTGAAAAAAAGCTGAGGTATGGAGACGCGTGGAGAGAACGGGTGCTGGAGAACCTGGCTGGCTTTCTCTGATGGGAGGGAGACAGAGACTCTCAACGGCATTGAATCCTTTATCCTATGACACTAAACCCCAGATTCAGCCGAAACTCATAAGGGGGGGAGTTTGGATTGTGAAAAGGGAGAAGTGCATGGAAATTTAGGGGAGTTGCAAAAGATCAGAAGTCTGGTGATGCACACAGCACTGCGTGCAGAGGAACGCTCCAACGATTACCCAGTCAAGTGAGACTCAGGGGCCATGGAGGGCGGGGCCAACTGGAAGGCAAGGTGGTCCCTTCAGCCCTGAGACTCCACCCATCCCAAACTCAATAGAGAGGCTTCTGCAAGTTTGCAAGTCTGGTATCATAAGGCTGAATCCAACACAGAAGTTCTCCCAGCATAGTGAAAATGCCGGGACAAGGGAAGGGATCACAAACAAAAGAAATGGAGGAAAAGAAACAACTGGATATAGAGTTCAAAACCACGCTTATAAGGTTTTTCAAGAATATCCTAGAAAAGATGGATAAATTTAGTGAGACCCAAGAGGAGATGAAAAAGAACCAACTAGAGATGCAAAAGAACCAAGTAAAAATGAAACATACACTGACTGAATTAAAATATATTGTACAGAGACCTAACAGCAGACTAGAGGAAGGCAAGAATCAAGTCAAAAATTTGAAATACAAAGAAGCAGAAAACACTCAACTGGAAAAACAAGAAGAGAAAAGAATCCAAAAATGTGAAGATAATGTAAGGAGGCTCTGGGACAGTTTCAAGCGTACCAACATCAGAATTATGGGGGTGCCAGAAGAAGTGAGAGAGCAAGATACTGAAAACCTACTTAAAGAAATAATGACTGAAAACTTCCCACATCTGGTAAAAGAAATAGACTTACAAGTCCAGGAAGCACACAGAACCCCAAACAAAAGGAATCCAAAGAGAACTACACTGAGAAACATCATAATTAAAATACCAAGAGCAAAAGACAAAGAGAGAATATTAAAAGCAGCAAGAGAAAAACAGTTCATTACCTACAAGGGAGCACCCATATGACTGTCAGCTGATTTCTCAACAGAAACGATGCAGGCCAGACGGGAGTGGCAAGAAATATTCAATATGATGAATAACATGAACCTACAACCAAGAATACTCTATCCAGCAAAGCTATAATTTCAGAATTGAAGGGCAGATAAAGAGCTTCACAGATAAGAAAAAGCTAAAGGAGTTCATCATCTCCAAACCAGTATTATATGAAATGCTGAAAGGTACTCTTTTAGAAGAGGAAGAAGAAAAAGGTAAAAGATAAAAAATTATGCACAACAAATACATATCTATCAACAAGTGAATCTGAAAATTAAGGGAACTGAAGATTTGATGAACAGAATACGTTGGTGAATATAATATAAATGGGAGCACAGAAAGGGAGAGGACTGATAATTCTCAGGGGGAAAGCGGGGAGAGGTATACAGGGGGAGACTGGACCAAAATCATACACCTATGGATGAGGTCAACGGGAGGGAGGTAAGGGTAGAGGGAAGGGTGGGAGCCGGGTGGAGGGGAACTATGGAGGGGAAAAAAGAAAAACAAATGTAATAATCTGAATAATAAAGATTTAAAAAAAATTTTTAAAGTCATCTTATACACCAGAAAATATAGTACCTACTTCATTCACAGTGCTGTTGGAATATTAAATTAGTTAATTTGTATAAACTTAGTAAGTACTTGATAAATGTTTGTTATTGTAATTATTGGGCAGGGAAGTTGTGTTATCACATTTTAGTCACTGTAGAATTGGGACCAGAACTTAGACCCTTGTTCTAAGAAATGTCATTCTAGTCCTGGCCAATGTGGCTCAGTTGGTTGGATGTCATCCCATGTACCCAAAGGTTGCTGATTCAATTTCCAGTCATGGTACATGCCCAGGTTATGAGCTTCTTACCTGCTACGGGGCATGCAGGAGGCAGCCTATCTATATTATGATCTCATATCAATGTCTCTCTGAAAATTAATAAACATATTTTTAAAATATTAAAATCATTCTGTAAAATGAAGGAATTAATAAGGAATTAATATCCAGAACATATAAAGAACTTCTACAGATTAAAAAAAAAACAGACAACCCAACTAAAAAAGGGGCAAAGGCCTTGAATAGACATTTCTCTAAAGAACATATACAAATGCACAAAAAATATGCTCAACATGTCCCTAGCTGGTTTGGCTCACTGGATAGAGCTTTGTCCTCTGGACTCAAGGGTCCTAGGTTTGACTGAGGCCAAAGGTACATGACCAGATTACGGGTCAGTAGGGAGTGTGGAGGAGGCAGCCAACCAATGGTTCTCTCTCATCATTGATGTTTCTATCTCTCCCTCTCCCTTTCTCTATGGAATCAATAAAAATATTTTTTTTAAAAAGATGTTCAACATCTCTAACCATTAGGGAAATGTAAATAAAAATAGCAACAAGATACCATTCACACCCAGGGGGACCGTTACTATGAAAAATCATAAATTACCTGGCGAGACAGCTCAGTTGGCTGGAGCATCATCCTGATGCTCCAAAAGGTTTGGGACTCAATTCCCAGTCAGGGCAGAATCCTAGGATGCGGGTTTGATCCCAGGTTGGGGCACATACAAGAGGCAACCAATCAATGTTTCTCACATCAGTGTCTCTCACTCTCTCTCAAAATCAATTTTAGGAACCATATCCTTCGGTGAGGATTTAAAAAATAAAAATAGAACTACCATATGACCCAGCAATTGCACTGCTGGGTATATAATCAAAATAATTGAAAGCAGTGACTTGAAAAGAGAGTTGAACACCCACATTCAAAGCAGCATTATTAGTAAAAGCCAAAAGGTGGAAGGAACCCAAATGTCTATTGATATATTGGATAAACAAAATGTGATACACACACACACACACACACACACACACACACACACACTAGAATGTCACTCAGCTTTAAAAAGGAAGGAAATTCTGACACATGCTACAACATGGATGAACCTTTAAGACATGATGCTGAGCGGCCAGATAGAGACAGAAAGTTACCTACAAAGGAACCCCCATCAGACTCGCAACTGATTTCTCAACAGAAACTCATCAAGCCAGAACGGAATGGAATGAATTATACAAAGTCATGCAAAGGAAGGTCTGAATCCAAGAATACTGTACCCAGCAACAAAACAACAAGAAAGCCCACTGTAAGGGAGAACATATTTGCAAATGTTATCACTGATAAAGGTTTAATCTCCAACATCTACGGCCAACTTATACCACTGAATAAAAGTTAGATAAATGATACAATAAAAAATGGGCAACTGCCGAAACCGGTTTGGCTCAGTGGAGAGAGCATCGGCCTGCGGACTGAAAGGTCCCGGGTTCGATTCCGGTCAAGAGCATGTATCCTGGTTTCGGGCACATCCCCAGTGGGGGGCGTGCAGGAGGCGGCTGATCAATGTCTCTCTCATCGATGTTTCTAACTCTCTATCCCTCTCCTTTCCTCTCTGTAAAAAATCAATAAAAGATATTTAAAAAAAAAATGGGCAACTGACCTAAATAGAAACTTTTCGAAAGAAGAGAGAAGGAAAGCCAAGAGACACATGAAAACATGCTCAAAGTCATTAATTATCTGAGATATATAAATCAAAATGACAATATGATACCATCTCACACCGGTCAGAATGGCAATCATCAACAAATCAACAAATGACAAGTGTTGGTGAGGATTTGGAGAAAAAGGAACCCTTGGGCAGTGCTGGTGGGAATGAAGACTGGTACAGGCACTGTGGAGAACAGTATGGAGTTTCCTCAAAAAAAACTAAAAATGTAACTCCCATTTAACTCAGCAATCCCACTCTTAGAAATATATCCTTAGAAACTAGAAATACCAATCAGAAAGGATTTATGCACTCCTATGTTCATAGCAGCACAATTTACAATAGCTAAGATTTGGAAACAGCCTAGATGCCCATCAGCAGATGAGTGGATCAGAAAACTATGGTACATCTACACAATGGAATTCTATGCTGCCATATAAAAGAAGGAATTTTTACCATTTGCAGCAACCTGGATGGAACTGGAGTGAAATAAGTCAGTCAATGAAAGAAAATTGCCACATGATCTCACTCATTTATGGATAATAAAGAACATTATAAACTGATGAACAAAAAGAAAGATACAGAGGCAGTAAAGCATCAAACAGACTGTCAAACTACAGTAGGAAGGTTAGAGGGTGGTGGGGTAGATCAACCGAAGGACTTGTATGCATGCATATTAGCATAACCAATGGACACAAGACACTCGGGGCTTAGGCATGCATGGGAATGGGGGGTGGGGCAATGGGAAGATATGTATACATGTAATACGTTAATAAAAAATAAAAATTAAAAAATAAATAAATTTTAAAAAAGAAAAAAAGGACATGATGCTGAGTTCAATAAGTCAGTCTCAAAAGAACAAATAATATAAGCTTCTGCTTATATGAGGTATCCAGAGCAGTCAAATTCATAAAGACAAAAGTTAGAATAGTTATTAACAGGGGCTGTGAAGGAGGGGAGAATGGGTAGTTAGCCTTTAATGGGCACTGAATTCTGTAAGATAAAAGTTCTGGCCGAGACCGGTTTGGCTCAGTGGCTTGCGGACTGAAGGGCCCCAGATTCGATTCCGGTTGGGGGCATGTACCTTGCTTGGGGGCACATCTCCGCTGTGGGGTGTGCAGGAGGCGGCTGATGGATGTCTCTCATCGATGTTTCTGACTTTCTATCTCTCTCCCTTCCTCTCTGTAGGAAATCAATAAAATATATTTTAAAAAAGTTCTGTAAATGGGTGGATGGTGCTAATGGTAGTCTAACACAAGAATATACTTAATGCCACTGAACTGTATACTTAAGAATGGTTAAGATAGTAAACTTCATGTTTTGTGTATTGTACCACCATTATAAAAAATTTAATTGAGTGCAGTAGCTGGATGAGAGATAGAGACCTGGGCCAGATTATAAAAGGAAGACCACAACCGGGAAAGTGCTATCAAAGGAACAGTGTCAGACCACAATTCTCAGCATGCATTAAGTTTCATCATCTTGTTAGGCTCCTCCAAACCTAAAGATGTCTCTTCCATTTCCGTAGGACTTTTCCCTTTGGAACCCAAGAGAGTAGGAAATGAGATTTATTTATATGTGAATATACCTACATAGGTTCAAAAAAAATTGTTTTCCTTAGTAGCAAATTACCCTTCCAATAGACTGACATTTTCAAAAAGAACTTGACCAAGAACTTTCCCTTTGCTCTTAAGAGATAACAAACACAATCCTTAGCAAGGCTTTCAAAGACTTGGTTATGCCTTGGAAACCTGCTGACTTTACAGCTTCAACTCTTACCATACTTCCCCTTGATCCTCTCTCCACTCGACCACACTGGCTTTCTTGCAGACCCACCACTACATATACTGTTCACTCTGCTTGAAATACTCTTCCCTCTACTCTTAGCTTAGTTAAAGTCTACTCATCCCTCAGGTCTTAGTAAAATCATCATTGCCTTCAGGAAGCCCTCACTGATATCCCAACATGTCAAAATTCTCCTATCATGTGCTTTCATAACACATAATTCTCCTTTATAGGACTTTTCATAACTGGATTTTAAAATAATTTCTCTGATTGTGTAGTTAATGTCTGGCTCTCCAACTAGATTATATATTGCATGAGAGCTGGGACCATGTTTGATTTTGCTCATCACTGTAGCCAGCACAGGGCTTGGTCATAGTGGAGAGCTTAACAAATATGCATTGAATGAATGAAAGTACAAAATAAAATATTTACAAAAAATTAAAATACAGTCAAGTTTCCAAACTACAGTTTTTTTTTCTGATCTTTATAATCCTAAAATAAAAGCAGTCAGGTGTTTTCCTGGATCTTAAACCCTCAAAACCCTTTCTATTAAGATGACTACATTCTGATTAGGTGGGACAGGATTACAGAAACTGATTCTACTTCCCTCCCTCCATATCCTACTTGTCCCCAGTCCTATGGCACTCAGTGTCATCTCCCCACACACCAAGAGTGCACTCTGCTGATGACCATCTAGAGCAGTGGTTCTCAACCTGTGGGTCGCGACCCCTTTGGGGGTTGAATGACCCTTTCACAGGGGTCGCCTAAGACCATCGGAAAATGCAGATATTTACATCACGATGTATAACAGTGGCAAAATTTCATGGTTGGGGGTCATCACCACATGAGGAACTGTATGCAAGGGTCTCGGCCTTAGGAAGGTTGAGAACCACTGATCTAGAGGGAGGCAACCCCTTAGCCCAGTAAGCATAATGCAGGATCCAAAATCATTGCAGCTACAGCAAGAAGATGCCAGTTCCTTTGAGCTTCCCACCCAGGGATGAAAGGCTAAAAGGGCAAGGATGGATGGCTAAATTCTGGTCACCTGGAATGTAAAAAGCTCAGTGTGAGGGGCAAAACTTCTGGGCTGAGGAAGAGGAAAGAAGCACCTAGAATACACACTCTGGAGTCCAGGAATACAAGTTCTCTGCTATCTACACAGATGGAGGCAGGTGGGAACTGCTGGAAGATTCCAGATGAGAGTAAAAAAAAAAAAAAGGATTATTTTCCCCCCCTCTTTAACTTGGCACCTCTGTTCATCTGCAAAGATAAATACATACCTAACAGAAAGGGTTGCCTTCTGATTTATGAGGACTGTATGACAAGGTAGTCTGGGAACCAAGAGAGTTAGGACTCCAACCCCCGCATCTTTACATCTGTGAAGCAACATTTTTGTGGGAGGAGATGGAGGTCGATTAAATTTTGACACCATGTAAAAAACTGGTATTTCCTGACCAAACACCAGAGCAGCCAGAAGTTTATAAATTAAGACTCTATGGTTCTTTTGTTTTAAAATATGTAAGTTGTGCGAATAAAGAAGCTTTAGTTTCTTATCGGAAATATTCTGTGCTGGGTAAATAGAAGCCATAAGCATGTTCCACTGACATATGGTTTTGGCATGAACAGGCCGATGAAATGTACACTGTCACCCTGGATTGCAAAGGCACCTGGCAAGAGCAAGCCACACACTGTCGCCAGAGTTGAAGAAAGCCCATGGAGTAGGTGGAAATCAAAACAAAACTTCCCAGACTTTACTGAAATGCATTCTGAACAAGGTGGCTTTGTGGCTGATCCTGGTTTGATTCTTCCCTGCACATGATTATGACCTTTTAGCACGTCTAGGACTTTGCTCATGCTGGTCTTCCATCTCCCCTGCCCCAGGGAGAAAATATTGGGGTGTCAGGAACCCTAACCCACTCTCTTGCTGTAGGAAATGAGGCCACACTCTAGTAACCAGATGTTTTCTCTGGTCCCTCCAAGTTTTGATGACTTCTGAATACTTGTAAGAGAAACCGAGAATGCCTTGTCCCATTTGTCTGTTTCTTCCTTCTAAGTAGAGAAACAGCTAGAACCCATCTCCTCTAGGAAACCTTACCTTATTATGAATTCCACCCATTCTTAGCCCCAGACTGCATAATCTCATTCAAGTCATATCCTGGGTTTCTTTTGCTAGCTAGGTTCTTGAGCACAGGGAATGTATTTTCAAGTTCTTTTGCTTCACATATTTCCCCCAAAGTGTAGTATAGTTCTTTTAAAACTGGTATGCAAGCCAAGCTGTTGACTGACTAGCTGACTAATCAGGCAGTTACATTGTGAAGATTAAAGAAAACTAGAAGATTTTCTGAAAGAAAAACAGCAGTGGTTACAGGCCAAGTATGCTTAAGAATAAGGATTCTGGAGTCAGATGCTGGTAGATACAGGTTCAAAATCCAGATCTATTGAATAA
>PVJN01061711.1:0-11214 GCA_004026805.1 Lasiurus borealis
CACAATAGAGGCCCATTGCAGGAAGATTCCTGCAAGAATAGGACTTCCTGCTGCCCCACCTGCTTCCCTCCCTTCTCTGCAGCCTAACCTGCTTCCTGCCCCACCTGCTTCTCACCCCGCCTGCTTCCCTCCCTCCTCCGAGCCCCATTTCTTTGCTTCTCTGTAGCTTCCCTCCCTTCTGCATGCAGTGCTTGACTTCCTTCTATGCTGTCTTCAGTCTTTGCTCTGCACGGGGATATGCAAATTAACTGTCATATTGGCTTGGTTAATTTGCATACTTGTTCCTGATTGACTGTGGGTGTGGCTTGTGGGCGTAGCAGAGGTATGGTCAATTTGTATGTTTCTTTATTATTAGATAGGATACTAGTAACCCTGCACAGGAATCCCGTGTGCCAGTAGCTTGCCAGTAGCTCACTGCCACCCTCCAGTAGCTCTCTGCCCGCTGTCCCACCCTTGTGTAGCTCCCCGTAGCTTGCTGCCCTGCCCACTCCTGTAGCTCTCCACTGCCCACTTGTAGCTCGCTGTCCCACCCTCCTGCTGATCCGTGACCCATTCGTTACTACGCGGTAAGTCATTACATTTCATAGCGTAATGACCATTTGCATAATACACCTTTATTATACAGTGGTACCTCGAGATACAAGTGCCTTAACATATGAGATTTTTGAGATACGAGCCATCGAGTGAGCGATTTTTGCTTTGAAATACGAGCAACATTTGAGATAGGAGTAATTGCGTGGATCTGCCGGCTACACACGACCCACCAGTTTACCGAGACTCGAGCGTCTCATAGTTTCCCACGCCTCAAGGTTACGGAATGAATTAAACTCGTATCTCGAGGTACCACTGTATAGGATACTAGTGGCCTGGTTCATGAATTTGTGCACAGGGGTGTGTGTCCCTCAGTCCAGCCTGCACCCTCTCCAATCTGGGACCCCTCAGGGGATATCTGATTGCTGGTTTAGGCCTGATCTCGTGGGATCTCGCAATCTGGAACTGCTGACTCCTAACTGCTCATCTGTCTGATCACCCCTAACTGCTCTGCCTGCCAGCCCGCTGGCTCCCAACTGCCCCCATCCTGCTGGCCTACTCGCCCTCAACTGCTCCCCCCTGCCAGCCTGATCACCCCCAACTGCCCTCCACTGCTGGCCTGCTTGCTTCCAACTGCCCTCCCCCCATCCCCTGCTGGCCTGATCGCCCCTTACCGCCTCTACCTTAGCCCCACCACCATGGCTTTGTCTAGAAGGTCTCCCGGTCTAATTAGCATATTACCCTTTTATTAGTATAGATAGGTAGATCTGTTTTGTGCCTGGCATATACAGAAACTACTAGTAGTAGTCACAGCAGCAGCTGTCACCATTTGTCTAGCATCCATTTTTTCCAGGTGTTGTGTTAAGAACCTTTTAGGAATTATTCCTTGTAAAATCCTTAGATTGAAGGTATTCCCATTTCATAGATCAGTATATATTGCTCAACTTATAAACAATTGTGGTTTGAACTCAGGCCTCTTTTAATTCCCAAACCCATGCTTTTCCATTGAACCATTTGGCCTCTCATTTTTTTCTGAGTCTAGTCACTGTTTATGAGCATTCTTTGGAAGGGCTGACCTAAATCCTTTGAGAAACACCTTGAGCTTCTTTTCCAACTTGGGCCTGGCAGAATGGCTCCCATAGAGAAGGGTGGAGAGTAGAAGAATGACCGTTCTGTCATCAACAAAGTAGTGATCAGAGAATATACTATCTATATTCACAAGCCCACCCATTGAGTGGGTTTTAAGAAGTGTTCCCCTCAGTCTTACAGAGATTGGGAAATTTACCATGAAGGAGATGGGGACTCCACATTGATGCAAGGCTCAACAAAGCTGTTTGAGCCTAAGGAATACGAAATGTCCCATACTGTATTCAGGTGTGGTTGTCCAGAAAATATAACGAGGTTGAAGATTCATCAAACAAGCTCTGTAGCCCAAACTGGTTTGGCTCGGTGGATAGAGTGTCTACCTGCAGACTGAAAGGTCCCGGGTTCAATTCCGGTCAAGGGCATGTACCTTGGTTGCAGGCACATCCCCAGTGGGTGGTGTGCAGGAGGCAGCTGATGGATGTCTCTCTCTTATTGATGTTTCTAACTCTCTATCCCTCTCCCTTCCTCTATGTAAGAAATCAATAATAATAATAATATATATATGTAAAAAAAAACAAGCTCTATATATTGGTTACCTAAGTAAGTACCCATCACCACTTTAAAAAGTCTGCAATTAATATGGTTGAGAACTAACTGCTGATTTTAGAATAAAGTTATAAAACTGCCCTCCAAAAATCATTTTTGCCTGTATGACTGCCATGTATCTTTTGTCCTCTGTTTCTCCCAAACACTTCATTGTCTTATTTTCTACTATTTGTGGGCATCTTGACTGGGATGTTTTAATGTCACCTTAGAATGAGCCATGTGTAAGACCAAATTTCTTATCCTCATTGAAATAATAGTCTTTTCCTTTGCACTTTCTTATATCAGTAGCAAATCTGACTTTAGAAAAACAACAGTCAATATTTAGGAGTAATTCATTGCTCTTTCTGTTTATTCTTTCTTTCTTAAAGTCTTAGAAATTTGTTCCTTTCCATTTCTCCTGTTGCCATTCTAGTGTAACTAGTAACTTGAGTACATCTACATGGTCCTTCACTTCATTGTTAACCTGCCTCTATTACACATTGACTGGTCTCTTGCACCTCTGTTACACTTTGTCACCTAATCCCCTGAAAATATGTGTCACTATCTAAACCTTTTTTTTCCACTCCTCTTAACTGTAAATTGACTGTCAATAGAAGGTTTCCACTGCCCTATACACTTCTTTTTTCCTAAATAAATTCTTCCATTTTATAGTTTTCCTGCATATTTGTTAATTCAGCACTATTTGGCCTCCTTGCCCCCACATTCTTCTCTACTTATGTAGATTCTACCCAAGGCCCATCTTCAGTTCTCTATAATCTATAATAGCAAATTCTCCAAAATCTTACCTATTTATCTTCTTTTGAGATGAGTTATCAACCCATTTAATTTATGGATAGATAAATGATTATTAGACCCCCTATCACATATTAGGTTATGTTAATGCCTTGAGCATATGAAGGTGGGTAAGAATCAGGCCCTACTTTCCCATTGGAGAGCTCATAATTCTGAAAAGACAGCTAAGCGCACAGGCAATCAGAAATTAATAACAAAAATACAGACAGGATGTGGTGCAGGGTTAATATGTGATAGAGAGACTAACTTTTTGAGGGCTCTGGTGGAAGGTATACAGAGAAGACGACATTTTGGATAGATCTGAGAAGTTTAGTGTGAATAGTGAAACATGAATAGTGGGGGAGAAGGGCATTTCAGAAGGAGCAAAGAGCTTGTGCAAAGACAGAATCATGAACTGTCAAACACTTATTAGGGTATTAATTTCCTAGGTTTGTGGTAACAAAGTGTTACAAAATGGGTGGCTTAAAACAACAAATTTAATGGCACAGTTCTAGAGGTCAGAAATAGAAAATGGAAGTCTTGGTGGGACCATACTCTCACTGAATAAGGGAGAATCTGCTTCTTGCCTTCCTCTTAGTTTCTGGAATTGCCAGCAATCCTGTGCATTCCTTGGCATGTAGGTACATCATTTCAGTGTCTACCTCTATCATTTCATTCTCTGTGTGTCTTCTCTTCTTATAAGGATGCCAGTCTTATTATCCAATATGGCTTGAGTACATTTTACTAGTTGAGTACATCTGCAAAGACAGTTTGTACATAAGGTCACATTCACAGGTACTTAAAATATAGGACTTCAAATATTTCCCCATTATAAAATCAGGAAATGAATAACTGCCATTCAATGACTTGGCTCTACTAGACTGAAACTCAACATAGGACAATCCTCACTGTAGTAATCTCAAAGAGCCAATATAATTCATTCCATCTAATAGGTCCCTCACAAATCCTTGTAATGATTGAGTGAATTCCTAATAAATTGGGGACCTTCTTCTCTTTTTATAAGGATGCCAGTGTTCACACTAAACTTCTCAGATCTGTCCAAAATGTGTTCTTTTCTATATACCTTCAACACACACACACACACACACACACACACACACACACACACACACATTTTTTTGTGTGGGGACATAATTCAAACCACAATACTTAGAGAATTCAACATAAATAGTTGTTAGAGCATAACTTGTGAGGGATACCCTCTGCCTTTCCTAAAACCTTCAGCTTAAGGGTGCATCCTTGACCTCGCTAAACCATTAGTTCATTCCAGTCTCTGGCTGCAGTGATTGTTTGAGGTAGGCAGTAATCTAAGTTGACTCAATCAGAATGAATCTCAGAACCTACTAGAGAGAGGCCTTTCTGTGGGTGTATATGAAGCACATGCTTTGTCATCTGCCCTCTATGTGGTGAGGATTTGGAATCTATAGCTGTTACAGCTAGTAGCATTGCTGTTGTGATAGGAGGTCTAAGCAACTCCTAGAGGAGGAAGGATGTCAGAGAAGTGGAGTTGGAGCCCTGATGAATTTCTGGATCAAGACTTGTCTGAAGATGTTTTGTGAGGTACTATATTTCTTATACCAGGTAATGTTGCATTTCCTGTCTCTTCCAATATAGAATAATTTCTAACATGCAGAGGGACTTAGGGGCAGATCATGAAAGTCTGTATTTTCCATACTAAGGAGTTTGGGCCTTATGCTTTTGCTGTTGATAACATCAAGTCTAAATTCCTGATATTTTCCTATCAAGTCTCGCAATGTTCCAATTTTGATAGGCATATGATCTGAACCATAAGTTACCATAGCCAATAGTTGTAGCTTGTTTCTTTGATACTGCTTAACTGGGATTGCCAACTACCAGCTGGAGATGAGACTGTTCTCACTGCCCTGTACCTCTGCCCTGTTAAGCGAGTATTATAGTCATTCTGTTTGTAAATTGTATTGGATATGATTTTTGTCAAAGTTCTTTTAGTGACAGATACCCATTTTATACAAGCTTAAGAGAAAAAGATGAGAGATTTACTGCTTTTGTTTATTTGTTTTTAATATGTTTTTATGGATTTCAGAGAGGAAGGGAAAGGAAGAGGAGATAGAAACATCGGTGATGAAAGGGAAACATTGTTTGGTTGTCTCATGTACACTGGGGATTGACCCTGCAACCTGGGCATCCTCCTGGTTCATAGGTTGATGCTCACTCACGCTGGTCGGGTGAGATTTACAGATTTATGTGACAGAAAAGTCAATGGGGATATTCTTGGCTTCATGTGTGGCTGTATCCAGGAGACCAGTTGGTCTCATTCTCTCCATCCCTTTACTTTGCTCTGCTTTTTACCAGCCTCATTCTCAGGAAGGCTAAATCAAACTGGCTTAGCATCCTTCTGAGTTGAGCACCTGCTCTGGGAGTGGAGGATGAAGTTCAGCTTCATTAGATGGCATGCATGAACTGAGAAAGGGGAGTCTGGAAGGAGAAAGGAAAACACATGTTATATTACCAGAAAGAGGGGCCAGTGCTAGGCAGGTGAAAACAGTAACATTGCTGTGTATTCTTAGAACCTGCCATTTGGTGAATACTAAATATTGATGATGAAAATTGGGAATGTTCTAGAAAATATGTCAAGTAACAAAATGCTGGTCCCCCGTTTATTAGGAATTCACTAAATCATTACAAGAATTTGTGAGGGACCTATTAGGTGGAATGCATTATATTGGCTCTTTGAGATTACTATAGTGAGGACTGTCCTATGTTGAGTTTCAGTCTAGTAGAGCCAAGTCATTGAATGGCAGTTATTCATTTCCTGATTTTGTAATGGGGGAACAGAGAGGATGATGGAAGGAAGCAAACAAATATGTGCTCATTGTGTGAAGTTATGCTATATTGGGGGAGCATCCTTAACTTTATATAAAATACTTACATAATAGACATTTAAAGTTTTTGATTCTTGGAAGATAGAGTTTACTTATCTGAAAAGTAAAAATATGATTATTGAGTAAAAAGAAAAATTGAGCATGAATATCTTAATATATGCCTAAAAGCAGATATCAGACATTTAAACTTTATCTCTGCTAAAGGTTCCCAAGATGAGCAAATAATTTTTTTTTTTTTACTACAGTATAGAGGACAGAGAAATATATAGGAGAAAAGCAGAGTATGTTTATGTTCTAAACATCTTTTTTTTCTATGATTAACTGATTCAATAAATTTGTAGGTTATCTTTATCTTGAGAATTAAATATAAAAATAGTTACCTGGAACTGTGGCTGAACAATATGAAATCATACTGTTTTCTCTCTCACACAATCTTGTTTCTAAAACTGAAATGAAACTGTAGTACTTTTCAGAATAATTGTATCTGAAAAATTGTCCACCACTAACCTGTTGTGAAACTTGTTTCCTATTTCTGTGATTTCCCAAATGCATTGTGGCAAAAGTGACTCACATCCCTACTAGTCTATTATGTACTACTCAAATCCTTCATTTTGTTACTTTCTTCCTCCCATTTTTTCTTTTTCTCTGTATTCTCTCAAACTAGCCCTTTATTATTAGCCTTTTTCTAATTTTTTCTCCTTAAAATGATTTTCTTATATATGCCTTTTTTCTTTCTTTCTCCTTGTTTTAGTGATGTTATATCCCTTTAACTGCTTTTCTTTTAGCACTTGAAAGCCTGCTTTCATTTTTATCTTTTCAATTTTTAATTCTTTAAGTTTTTTTGTTTTTCTAAGTTATATTTTGAGTGAACTTTAACTCTAGCTGTTTGTTTTTTAAAATATGTTTTTATTGATTTTTTTTTTTTTTTGAGAGAGAAAGGGAGAGGGATAGAGAGATAGAAACATCAATAAGAGAGGAACATCATCTATCAACACACCCCCTACTGGGGGGTGAAGCCCGCAATCTGGGCATGTGCCTTGACCAGAAATCGATCTGACAACCTCTTGGTTCCTGGGTTGTTGCCCTACTGCTGAGCCACACCTGTTGGGCCAACTCTAGCTATTTATTTACGTGTTTTCTCATCTAGAATTCTATCTTTCACTTATAGAAGTCAATTTTAGTCATGGTTAAATTTGTGATGGCTGAATTTATTATTTTAGAATTTGAGATTAACATTGTACAGTCATTAAGTTGAATGAATTTTAAAAGTAATTCCTCTGGGTCTTTTTTGCATTCTAATTAAGAATTTTCTAATTTGTTTGTTAATAAATCTCTAATCATTAGAGGCTGAAATTTTATCAGATGCTGTTAAGACACACAAAAGTCACCTCTCTTCACCAGTGTATCACATATATATATATTTTTTACACATATATATATTTTTAGAAATATATTTTATTGATTTTTCACAGAGAGGAAGGGAAAGGAATAGAAAGCCAGAAACACCAATGAGAGAGAGACATCGATCAGCCGCCTCCTGCACGCCCCCTACTGGGGATGTACCCATAACCAATGTACATACCCTTGACCGGAATCTAACCTGGGACCTTTCAGTCCCCAGGCCAACACTCTATCCACTGAGCCAAACCGGTTTCGGCTATCCTATATTTTTGATTCACACATTCTTTCAGAAAAATGTATACTCTTAAGGACTCCCTTATAAATTAAAAGATAATCTTTAAAAATGAATTCTGTTTTTTTTTTTAAGTCCTTACTCAAGGATATGTTTTCTTTGTCAGGATATATTTTCTTTTTCATTTTGAATTGAATTTTCGAAACAGAGGAAGGGAAAGAATCAGCAAGAGAAACATCAATGAGAGAAGGAAATAGTGATTGGTTGTCTCACTGATGGTATGAAACCCTAAACACAGGTATGTACCCTGACCAGGAATGGAACCTGCTGTATAGGATAATGCTCCAGCCAACTGAACCACCCGGCCAGGGCTAAAAAATGCATCCTGTGTTTTCCTTATTGTTATTAATCCTCACCTGAGGATATTTTTTCCATTAATTTTTATTTTTATTGATTCAGAGAGGAAGGGAGAGGGAGAGAGAGGAGAGAGAATCATTGACTGGTTGCCTCCTGCACACCCCCTGCTGGGCATTAAGCCTGCAACTCGGGCTTGTGACCTTGTCTGGAATCCAACCTTAAGTCCACAGGCTGATGCTCTATCCACTGAGCCAAACAAACTAGGGCTCTGTTGATTTTTAGAGAGAGTGAAATGGAGGTAGAAAAAGGTGGGTGGAAGAGAGAGAGAAAAAAAGAAACATCAGTGTGAAAGAGACACATCAATTGGTTGTCTCCTGCCAATGTCCTGACCAGGGCCAAGGATTGAATCTACAACCGAGATGCATGCCCTTGACCAGGAATCGGACTCAAGACCCTTTGGTGCATGGGCTAATACTCTGACCATTGAGCAGACCAACTAGGGCTGCATCCTGTTTTTGATAAGATACTTTTAAATAGAGTAAAAAGTAATTTTTTAGAGATCATAACATAGATTTTAAATATAATTTATAATGGCACTCACAATATAGAAAATTTGCCCTTTTCCCTGTTTAATGTGGTATATGTTTAATGTATTTTAAATTAATGTGTAAGAAAAAGCATGGTTTATACACAAATAAAAAATGGCACTTAATTTTGGGATCAATGTATATTAAAATAGGGTTTATTTAATTTGACTCTACTGTAAATTAGACAAATTTACTTTTCTTTTGTTGATGCACTGCTGATGGGAATACAGACTGGTGCAGCCACTATGGAGAACAGTATGGAGTTTCCTCAAAAACCTAAAACTCCTATTTAACCCAGTAATCCCACTTCTAGGAATATATCCCAAGAAACTAGAGACATCAATCAGAAAGGATATATGCACCTCTATGTTCATAGCAGCACAATTCACCATAGCTAAGATTTGGAAACAGCCCAAATGCCCATCAGCAGATGAGTGGATTAGAAAACTGTGGTACATTCTACACAATGGAATACTATGTTGCTATAAAAAAGAAGGAATTCTTACCATTTGCAGCAGCATGGATGGACCTAGAGAGCATTATGTTAAGTGAAATAAGCCAGGCAATGAAAGAAAAATACCACATGATCTCACTCAGTTATAGAAAATAAAGAACATTATAACCTGATGAACAAAAAGGTAGATAAAAAGGCAGTAAAGCACCGAACAGATGGTCAAATTATAGCGGGAAGGCAGGGGAATGTTGGGGAGGAAGGGAAAGAGATCAACCAAAGGACTTGTATGCATGCATATAAGCACAACAAATGGACACAAGACATGGAGGTTGGAATGAGGGCATGTGACAGGGTTTAGGGGAGGCTGGGGGAAGGTCATTGGGGGAAAAGAAAAAGATATATGTTCTACTACATGTAATACTTTAAACAATAAAAAAATAAAGATCATAACATAGATTTTAAATATAATTTATAATAGCATTCACAATATAAAAAATTTGCCCTTCTCCCTGTTTAATGTGGTACATGTTTAATGTATTTTAAATTAATGTGTAAGAAAAAGCATAATTTATACACAAATAAAAAATGGCATTTAATTTTCGGATCGATGTATATTAAAATAGGGGTTTAATTTGACTCTGTACTATAAAATTAGACAATTTCCTCTCCTTTTGTTTGATATTCATGCATTTGTGCTTTAAAAGTTATTTCTTAGAATTTTTTTGTATTTTGTTTCTACATGATAAAATAATAGTGTTTTTCAACTATTTGTAGGCATTTCTCTGCAAATAGCATGGTTCCTGTGTGGATGTCTCCCCCCCCCCCCCCCCAAATTGAATAAAAAGGCCAAACTGGCTGTAATTGTCACTATATTTTCCCCATTTAACAGTGGGTTTTTTGAAGTGCTAAGTGCATCTTGGAAAGCTGGATTTTGATTAGATTTGACAAATTGATATTGAGATTGAGGTAAATTTGTAGCTAGAGATTAATTTTCTGCTCTTCTATGACTCATATTTAAACATTGTATCTTATGCTTTACTTTTGGAACATCATTTGGACCACTGGTTGAACATTGAGCAACCCTGGCCAAGTAATTGGTTGCTTTTAAATTATGGGTTTGCTGGTTTAATCTCTGTAGACTGACTTTAACTTCCTTTTAATATAAAATATATCAAGCCTGTGAAAGAAATAAAAAAATAATAAAATGAATATCTTTGTACTTGCAACCTAGCTTTGCTGAATTTTCTTCATAGTAATATTGTTATTATTCCATAATAATATAAATATAAATTATGTAATATAGAACATTATGGATACCAGCCAAAGTTTCTGTGTTACCCCTCCCTAATCCTGGTTATTTTGCCCTTTCCCCAGAGATAGGTAGTATGATGAAGTTGATATGTATTGTTTCCCTTGCCTGCATATTTCTAGTTTTACTGCAGATAAACACATACTAGTACACTGTTGTTTACAAAAAAACAGGTCATGTTTTTCAAACTTTGTAAAAAGTAATCATGCTTTTCTTACCACAAAATATATTTTTAATGCTTTAAAGATTAATATTTATGTTCATAAATGTAGTTTTACTAGATATTAGCTATATTTATTGCAGAATTCCAATTCATTCATTGTCCTGCTGATGGTCATTTAGATTTTTCGAATGTGTGTTGTTACAAATTGCTATAATTCACACTTACGTATTTTTTGTGAATGCATGTATGATTTTTCTCTAAAGTAGGGATTTTTAAATTTTTGAACCACCTCCAAAATAATTTAAAAATTTTATTTACTTCCTTGCATAACATTTAGGTTGACATGCAGTTAATTTATACAATTATAAAAATATATTTACATAGTTGCAAAGAATATCATTCTTGGTATAGTGTAGAATTTTTGAAAAAGGCCCGTTATATTACTTTAAAAATTTATTGAGTAGAATTTAAATTCCATAGTAGTTTGGTAACCATTCTCATTCATTTAAAAAAGATATTTTGGCCAAGACCGGTTTGGCTCAGTGGATAAGAGTGTTGGCTTGCGGACTGAAAGGTCCCAGGTTCCATTCCGGTTGGGGGCATGTACCTTGCTTGCGGGCACATCTCCACTGTGAGGCGTGCAGGAGGTGGCTGATTGATGTCTCTCTCTCATCGATGTTTCTGACTTTCTATCTCTCTCCCTTCCTCTCGGTAAAAAAATCAATAAATATATATATAAAAAAAAGATATTTTGACTTCTTTATGTTGTTCTTTTTTTGGCTTAAATTCTTTCTTTTATTCTAATTCACTCATATAATTCCTCCCCCCCCCCCCC
>PVJN01061712.1:0-11214 GCA_004026805.1 Lasiurus borealis
AAGCCGCCGGAGCCGCTCCCGCACGCCCCACTGCAAGCCTGGCCGCCCGCGCCCTCGCCCGTCGCCCGCCGCCGCCTCCTCCGCGCCCGCCGACCGCCCGCCGACCGACAGGGCCGCCCGCGTTCTCGTCTCGTGTTCTCCCTGCGGCCCGGTGAGCCCGGCCGCCCCAGCCCTGCCCCTGCGACCCGTGCTCCGCGCCTGCTGCCGCGCTTCCCTCGTTTTAATTTCCCTTCGCTGCTCCCAGCCTGTTTTTTTTAATTTTTCCTCTCTGCCCGTCCTTTCTTTATCTCTCTCTCACCCACCCTTTTCCTACCACGCTTTTGTTCTTTACCTCTGGCGTTCAGTTAGCCGTCATTTAAACCTTCACCCCTCCCCTTCTTTCCTTGGCTAAATACCAGCCCTGCCTTAGGTGGGGACCCTCTGGCGATGGCCAGGATGCCCCTCCCTTCCCCGGGGGCCCCGGGCCTCTGCTGCTGGAGCTGTTTCTGCTCGGAGGGGCTCGGAGCGGCTGGGACCGGCCGCGGCTGGCCTGAGCCCAGCTCCTCCGACTTCCTCGCAGCCCTGCTCTGGGCCCTCGTGGACCCACGAGTCTCTCTTAACGCATCATGATGCTCCTTAACCTCCCCGCACTTTCCAACCCCCTCCTCTCCCGCCCCAACACTCCTACTCACCCATCTGCTGCCTGGGTCGGGGGGTGCTTTGCAGAGGACTGCGAGCCACCAGAACGGAAATCTGGGAGAGAGCCCATGGGTGGCACCAAGCAGACCAGGAGGGAGAATTCCTGGGGAAATGGAGCCCGTCCCCTCTCCCCAGGCACCGATTGGTGGGCTTTGTTGTGCCTTGCACAGGTGCCCTTTTCCTTAGTAGGGTGTGGTCCTCTAAGATGAATTTAACTTCTAAATTTCCCCCTTTTTTTTGCAATTATTCGCAGGACACATAGTATGACCTTTAGGTGTTTCGTCTCCCGGCCATTTTTTATGGAAGACCAACAGGATCGGACCATGAAAGCGACCGGCAGCTTTGAAGAATGGGACGCCTTTAGAGAAGCTTGATCTCGGAGGAGGCCTCGGCGTGAGACCTGACCGAGCCGGGTGAGCGGCCAGCCTGAGGGAGGGTCTCCTGCCGCCGCTTGGCCCCCGGGGTCGGGGATGGAGGTGGAGCGTCGGCAGGACAAAAATAACTGCCCCCGCCACCCCAGGGAAGTCACAAAACACTGACATGTATGTATCCCTGGTCTCATTCTGGCTCTTGGGCCGACCCTGACAAGCCAAGGATAATGGTTCCCATTTTACAAAAGAGGAAATTGAGCCCTGGGTGGGACAGGGATTGGCCCCTGGTGACCCTGGGAATCAACAGAACAGGAACATACTCTTCTTACTACGTATAGTTTTACTTCAGTTTTGACTGTCCTTGAGACTGAAACTTCTAAAAAGATATATGGCTTTTGGACACTGAAACTGATTATTTGCTGTTGACCACAAAATATGATTAATTCTTCCTAGGCCTGAGTTTTACTAACTCTTTTTAGTAGGGTATTTAGCAGAGGTGACCTTTAACCCCATACCAATGCCCCTGAAGGACCTGAGGTGTGGCAACCCCAAGGCAACATTCAAAATGGCAGCTGAGCCTTTTTAAATATATTTTATTGATTTTTTGCAGGGAGGAAGAGAGAGGGATAGAAACATTGATCAGCTGCCTCCTGCACACCCCCTCCTGGGGATGTGCCCACAACCAAGGTACATGCCCTTGACCCTTCAGTCTGCAGGCCGACGCTCTATCCAC
This sequence comes from Lasiurus borealis, assembly GCA_004026805.1. Lineage (NCBI taxonomy): Eukaryota > Metazoa > Chordata > Mammalia > Chiroptera > Vespertilionidae > Lasiurus > Lasiurus borealis. The sequence continues at coordinate 1,783 of PVJN01061712.1, forward strand.
TGAGCCAAACCAGTTAGGGCAGCAGCTGAGTTTTTGTACTTGTCTTTGAGGTGAGCAGGGACTGGGTCTCACAACACCCTCAGCCCAGCTCAAAGTCAGTGATTGAGACTCATGTCATGTCTCACATGCCCAGAGGAGGGATGCCACTTGCCTTTACTTTCTCAGAACTCTCATATTGGCATGAGAGGATTTGGCTGTTGGACTCCGTTGTGAGAAGCCCTGCTGGTGCCTGGGGCTGAGAAAACCACAGGAAAGAAATGAGCTGGGCACAGTACAAAGCAAAGAGCTTAAGCTTTGGAGCCTGTAGACATAGCTGTCTTACTAAGTTCCACCTCATCTGTAATATGGAAGTAAGGGTGGCCACCTCGCAGGGCTGCTCTGAGTGCTAAGTGGGCCCCAGGCACTGAGGTGGAGCACCTCCTGGGGGATGAGGATAGCAGAGCAGGGTAGCTAGGGAGTCTGGAGCATAATCCTCCCATTGTGCCATTTGAGCGCCCATCTTAACAGCCTGAAGTGGGTCTGGCTCCAGGAAGGGAAAATTAGCCCCGTCCTACAGGAGCTCCTGATGCAATTGAGTGGTGAGTAGGTTCCAGATTCCCTGTTTGCCCCTGCCACCTGGGCGATGAAGCCCAGGAGGAAGCAGCTTGTAGGCTGTTTGTTCCCATGGGTCACTGTGTTCACAGCTGGCTCCTACCAGATCCTCCCTTTGCTGGTCAGCTCTTTCCTCCTGGCCCCAGCAACAGGGGCAGCCAATCAGACTGGGTTCAGAGCAGCTGCTCCAATGAAATCAGAGAAGTGAGCTCGGGAGAGAGAAGCAGGTCCTCCTCCCCCACTGGGGTGCTGGGCTCACTTCCTCCCTTCTGCAACGGGGGAGGGAAGGGTGTGGTTCCAACTCTAAGAACAAAATGTCGCTTTTGGTTTCCTGTGTCACTATCTCTGACTTGCATCTTCCCACCCCCATCTCTTGTGATGTGGGTCCCCCTATGGTGGAGGAGAAGATACTAGCCAAAGAGGGAGTTGGCTGTCCCTGAATCACATAGTAGGGCAGGGGAAGAAAGTTGAACGCCTAGGCACTACTCTCAGCCCCAAGAATTGCCTAGGATCCTTCAAGGTCCAGCTAATTGTTACCTTGCCTAAGTCGTCTGATTACCCACTCTCCTTGCCTCTCTTCAAATAGTTGTTACCTCCTCTGCAGTTTGACAGTATGTCCTGCAGCTTGAATCACTTGCCTACTCCCTGTGCCAGATAGTAAGCCCCCTTAGGGGTAGACACTGTCTCCTGCATCTCAGTGAACCATTCTTGTTGAAAGAATGACTCAGGAGAGGCCAAGCTGTGCAAGGGCTGGAGAAAAGAATGAAACTGATGGGATGGGAAGGAACCAAATACCTGTTCCTTTTCTTAGACTTAGACAATTCCAGAACCTTAGGAGTCTCACTTGCTTAAGAAACCCAGGTGGAAGCCTTCAGGTTTATGCCTGTCAGGTCTTGGTCTGGCTGAAACCTCTTCCTCACTTCTGCCCTCCAGACAGATCCGCAGAAGCAGGAATGTAGGCTTCATGAGTGAAATCTCTGGGCCCTGCAGACGGAGGTCTGGGCCAGGGCCTATTTGAGGCAAGTCTAGTATATCTTGATCAGGACTTCCCCTGTAGTGAAAGCTCTTCACAAACTTCGGATGCCTTGAGCAGGAGTTGCTTCTTCATCCCCTATTTGAGTACCTCCAGAGCTCACTGCTATTTTCCCTCGTAGGGTTATTCTGGTCCTTGCTGAGGGAGATATTGCTGTCAGAGAAGGTAGGGGTGGGCAGTTTTGAGCAGGGAAACTGATGGGGCTTCTCTCTCCTTGGTTTAGATTCCGGCAGAGTTCCTGTATCTCGTCTTGTTGCTGGTTGAAGGTCCCTCCTTCTCCAACTTCTCTTCATCTCTGGAAGACAGCAGAAAATTGGCATCATGGTTGGGTTTAAGGCCTCAGATGTGCCCCCTACTGCCACTGTGAAGTTTCTGGGGGCTGGCACAGCTGCCTGCATTGCAGATCTCATCACCTTTCCCCTGGACACTGCTAAAGTTCGGCTGCAGGTGAGAGGATGAAGCCTAGGAATCCTGATGGTATCTAGTCTGTTCCTTCCCCAAGACGCAGATTCCTCAAGGGCCAGTGGGTTGTTTGGGACTGTAAATGTTGGAGCATGGGTATGCCAACCTGTCTATACCTATACCTGTCTTGGCTTTGCAGATCCAAGGAGAAAAGCAGGGGGCAATGCGAGCTGCAGCCAGTGTCCAGTACCGCGGCGTGCTAGGCACCATCATGACCATGGCGCGCACCGAGGGTCCCCGCAGCCTCTACAATGGACTAGTCGCTGGCCTGCAACGCCAGATGAGCTTTGCATCTGTCCGCATTGGCCTCTATGACTCTGTCAAGCAGTTCTACACCAAGGGTTCTGAGCGTAAGTGTGGAGCTGGGCTGTAGGCTCCTTAGCCTTTTCTTCTCAGTAGTGATTGATCCTAGTTCCTTTCACTGCCTAGCTCCTTTAGGGCCCTGATTTCTGAGCTTTTGGGCTGTGCCATCTCTGAGCAGGGTGTCCTGCCATGATAATCCTCACAACTACTTTGAGGGTTGGTGGGATCCTGTGTTACAGATGAAGAGACTGAGGCTTGCTGGGGTAACATGGGAGGAAGGACTCAGAAGGAAGCAAAACAACACATGGAGGACTTTAGCTTCCAAAGGCTGGCACTCATTTCTTCTCAGCATGTCATGTCCACCCTCTGTTTTACACATTTGGAAACCGAGGACCCAGATTAAGAGTTGACTTTTCCTAAGATCACCTGGCAGGGAGAAGTAGATCAGGTCTTATGTGTCCCAATCCTTGGAAAAGCCACTTCTCTCTGAACCTAGGTTTTCTCATTTGTCAAATGGAAATGACTGGTTTCTGAGGGCTATTGAGCAGGTTAAGTGAAGTGAATAAAAATGTTTTACGAAAGAAAGCACTAAAGTTTCATTTTGTCTTACTTCCTGCTGTGTCCCAGTGCCTACCAAGTGGTAGACAAAGTAATATTTGATTTGATGTGAGGACTTTATAGAGGAAGAGCTGGTCTGGATCCTATTCCCAAAAGGCAAGAGCAGCTGTATTTTGGTGAGGAGAGGAGAAAATGAGTGCAAGCCCAGCTGAACACTGTCCTTCCTGGCTCTTCCACAGATGCCGGCATCGGGAGCCGCCTCCTGGCAGGGAGCACCACCGGTGCCCTGGCTGTGGCTGTAGCCCAGCCCACAGATGTGGTAAAAGTCCGGTTCCAGGCTCAGGCCCGGGCCGGAGGTGGCCAGAGATATCAAAGTACCGTTGATGCCTACAAGACCATTGCCCGAAAGGAAGGGTTCCGGGGACTCTGGAAAGGTGTGTACCCAATGTTTCTTCTTTTCCTTTTCTTCTTCCTTCTCCCCTATTCCCTGGTCTCACATAGACACTCCTTCCTTTTGTAGGGACCTCTCCCAACATTGCCCGTAATGCAATTGTGAACTGTACTGAATTGGTGACCTACGACCTAATCAAGGATGCCCTCCTGAAGGCCAACCTCATGACAGGTGAGTTAGGGTAAATGATGCTGGGTCTCACCCTTCCCCCGCTCGGGATCAGATGTGGTAATCTGGTTGCCCGAAAGCCACGTCTTTTCATCCTGCTTCCTCTTGGCTTGTAGAATGAGTTCCTCTTGCTAGCATATTGAAGCCAAATGGAATGAAGTTCCCACTTTGCACACAGGCTTTGAGGCAAGGCAGGCAAAGTGACTAGGTTCTCAGGAGAGGTCACAGTTGGAGTCTCCATCTCTAAAAGCACAAGACCCCAGCTATTTAAATAACCTTTCTCCTTCTGGAATGATGGAGTGAGGAGTCCTAACCCCCTTGCCTGTTCCTCCTCCTTGGCAGATGACCTTCCTTGCCACTTCACTTCTGCCTTCGGAGCAGGTTTCTGCACCACCATCATTGCCTCCCCTGTCGACGTAGTCAAGACGAGATACATGAACTCTGCCCTAGGCCAGTACAGCAGCGCTGGCCACTGTGCCCTCACCATGCTCCAGAAGGAGGGTCCCCGAGCCTTCTACAAAGGGTGAGCCTGTGATCCACCCCACCCGATTCCAGGTCTATTACACCTGGAACTGAGTAGCAGCCAGTATCAAACTTTCTGATGATGGTCTGGTATTTCATGGGCATTCTCATGCTCATACTCCTTTCTCTTAGAGTTGCTGCCTGCTTTATGGGTGTTTCAATGGAGACTCACAGGGCATTCTTGCTCACAGCCACACAGCTGTGAGGCTTTGATCCCTGGGCCCTCCCAACCTCCTCTGGGACAAAGCACTGGGTTGGATTAGATGCCAGGGCCCAGTGGGGTGAGCAGGAAGTGAAGGTTCCCCCTATGACCTGTGTTTTCTCCCCTCTAGGTTCATGCCCTCCTTCCTCCGTTTGGGTTCCTGGAACGTGGTGATGTTCGTCACCTATGAGCAGCTGAAACGGGCCCTCATGGCGGCCTGCACTTCCCGGGAGGCTCCCTTTTGAGCCTCTTCTGCTGCCAACCTGACCACCTCTGGCTTGGCTACAGCTCCAGCCAGGCCCTTCTTTTCTCTTCTCCTCCTTCCCTCACCTCACTCCCTACCCTTCTCCCATTTTTACCATTTCCCTTCCCTCTCCCCACATTTTACCTCATCTCCCCATTGCCTCTCAGTCCTAGTGGAGTTGACCCCAGTTGACACTGTGGAGGCCTATTCACCAACCAGGATCCCAAGCCCCTCAGTCCCTTGAAAAGTTCACCCCATCTCTTTATCTTGTTCCCAAGTGAAGCCAGCACGTCACCCATAAAACAAGCTCAATCTTGGTGTCTCCTACCTTTTTTATAGCTGTTAGCAGAGATCTTAGTTTGATGGGCCCTTTTGGCACCTGGTGGCAGTGGGGAAGCCACCTAACTTGGGAAGGGGTGGTGTAATCCACCTCCAGTGTCCAATCTGGGGCCCATGGGCATCATCTAGTCTGTTCCTCTTTGTAGAACAGGCCGGGTGCTGAGGTGGCAAGAGAAGGCGTGGTGGCTTTGCTGTCACCAGGCTCCTTGAGCTTTCACTCGCCCAGTCCTTGGTATTCCAGCATTTGCCTTTCTGTCCCCTCAGCTGGCCCCAGGCCTGCTGATCTGCAAAATGAGTGTTCCTGTCTGCTCTCCATCTCCTGTGCTTCTTGGAAGTTTTAGAGGAACTTGGGAGTCAGATGTGGGCTTATTTTATTCCATTTTATAAATGAGAAACCGAACTCCCCAAAGTCCCAGAACTAGTGAGGGCAAGTTGGGCTGCCGCCCGTCCCCAGATACCCATCCTTGGGAGACAGTATTGCTGCACATCTGACCTCAGCCTGAGGGTGCTTTACACTTGGAGTCTCACCCTCTCCTGGATCAGAGATCCCAAGGAAGCAGTGGCCAGCCAAGGCTTAGGCTGTATTGGGATTGACACATCTCCATCCCTCTTCCTACTATCTCCATCATCAGGCAGGAAAGCAGTTAGGCAGGGCTACTTTTTTTTTTTTAATATATTTTTATAGATTTTTTACAGAGGAAGGGACAGGGATAGAAACATTGATGAGAGAGAAACAAATCAGCTCCCTACTGGAGATGTGCCTGCCACCAAGGTACATGCCCTTGACCAGAATTGAACCTGGGACCCTTCAGTCTTCAGGCCGATGCTCTATCCACTGAGCCAAACCGGTTAGGGCTGGGCAGGGCTACTTTAGTTTCAAGGGATAAGAGACTGTGAGGTCCTAAAATCTCAAATTTATCTCACGCAGGACAGCACTTAAGAATTAAGCCCACCAGGCCCATCATAGATGTCTGAGGAATCTGAGAGCTAAGACAGGTCATGCAGGGAAGGACACAGGACCTCAGTAGCCAATCTTGGACTCCCTCTTCCATGGACTCTCCCACAGAGACCCTTGCTGGAGTCTTGCAGGAATCTTGGGTAGCTGTGGAGCCAGGTTGAGAGAACATGACCCTCCTCGCAGCCTAAAACTGCGGATGCTGCTGCTGCTCCTCCATTGGTCAGAGCTGGAGGCTAGGCTTTCAGCATCTGGGCAAGTGGTTCAGGTTATTAAACAGGTTTCCTGGAAAAGGAAAAAGGGCCAGCTTCTGACAAAATAAGCTAAGGTCTCAATCCCTAAGAGGTACACATCGGGGTGCCACAAGATTCAGAGTAAAGTCCGTCAACTCAACCAGGCTATTCTCTACTGGGCTACAGGCAGGCAGTATAAAAGGCCCCTGGCCCTATGTCTTTGGTTCCTTGTCGCTGTTTTACACCAGAGGGGCAGTTTGTCACCTTGGCATGTCAGCTGGTTCGTTTCGGCGGGCTTGTGTCCCAGACATGGACAGGAGTGCACCAGGTTTCACCATGGTTCTGGGTATGATCGAGAAGCAATGATTGGGAAAGGTGGTAGGAACCCCCTGGAGAGGGTACCACCAGTAGGCCTCTAACTGGTCCCTAGTTCTTAATGCCTACAAAATGTGGTAAGGCCTGCTCTGCCCTGTTCCAAGGTCTCACCTTGGGGAAGAGATTAACAGGCTTTCCAGCCTGGCAGAGACCTGTAGTGCTGGGATATCCCAGTGCACATGTCCTTTCCCTAGTCACTTCTCAGAACAGGGCTGATACCACCACACAATCCCCCAGGTTGTTCCTCAGCAGACAGTTTCATCTGGTTTGCACAAGGACTGTAAAATAGGGGGTTGTAGTCTATGAATCAGATTTCCAAGAAGAAGGGATTTACCTAAGGGGACAGCTGGTAAGCAGCACATCTGAGGTGTATGAGTCCAAAGCTGTGATTATGCTGAATGCTCCCTAGACTCTAGGCCCAGATCCTACACCTTGGGCTGCTGCTGCTGTTTTCCTGGTAGGTTAAAGATGGCTCACTAGTGCTACTGAGTCCCATTGAAGGAAGAACATGTAAGCTAGTAATGATGCTTTGGTGGAATCCAAACTGTGGGAGCTCTTTCTGGCATCTCAAGTCTTCACAAAAGTGGCTACTTTGTCATAAAATTGGACCTATCCTAGCCCAAAGCTAGAGTCTTGGCACAGAAGAGATGCCCACCTCACTGTCATTGATGAAAAGTAGATGGGGAGGTAGGTATGGTCTGCACAAGCTCAGCTGGATCTGGAGGCTGGCACTCCTGCAGGCCACTGGGACAGCAGTGCTGGTCCTGAAATCAAGTTCACCAAGCACTTCCACACAATGACATGGTCCTCACACATAGCTTGAGGAAGGGTCAGTGGCTAGGCTGGGAACAGGGCCCAGGTCTCCAAGGGCACCCTGCTTAGAGGCAGCCCAGGACTCACTGCTCAGGCCAGGCAGATGAGGCCAACAGAATAGGAAACAGCCATTTCCAGCGCTTGTGTCCTTTACGCTGCCTCTAAGCAGGGTGAGTGTGGTAGGTGGCCTTTGAGGTTCTGACGACAGCTGTGCCACTGAGCCCTGAGACAAGTGTTTTCTTGTACTTCAGTTTTCCCGAGTACAAAGTGACCTTATCACACTAGAGACTTGAGCCCTTTTTAAAGACCACGTGTCCAGGCTACACAGCACTGCCCCAGGCTCTCAAGGTGGGAGCATAAAGGCTCTGAACCCTTAGGGACCCAGCCACACCCACAAAGTCAGGGCAGGGACCCAAGAGGGGGTATAGGAAGCTTCTCTCCTATAACATACTCTCCTGAGTGGAGTAGCTAGAAGATAGCAAATAAATCTTTATTTGTCAGCCCATCCTCATGTCACACCTGTGCAGTGGGCTGGCTTCCCTGAGCACCCTGGACTGTGGGAAGTAGAAGTGGGGTAACCCCCCCCCATCCCCGCAAGCCTCCACTGACTCCTGCTCCAGCCCCCAGCCCACCAGTTATGTCAGCAATGCCTGGCGCAGCATCTGCTTCTTCTGGGGTGTGAGACGAGTGGGGAACTGGATTTCGAAGAAGATGAAGAGGTCCCCCTTCTTGGTGGGGTCCTCAGGCAATGGCATCCCCTCACCTGGCACCTTCTTGCAGTACTTAGGACTGAGAGAAGATGAAAGAAGATCGTTGAGAGGGCACCCCAGAGCAACATCTGGACAGAGCCCATGCCCCCCCTGCTCACATCACTTCAGGCATGGGGCAGTCGCTACAGTTTCCACCATGGGCAGTAGCTTTCTTCAGCCAGAACTGGGTGGGAGGAGAGAAGGCTGGCTTGTTCCAGATAGTTTGCTCCCTGAGAAGTCATTTACACTGAGTCTCTGGGAGTATTTCGGGAATCTCATTTTAGAGATGGGAAACAAGGCAAGGAAGGAAGGAAAGAGTAGACCCTGGCTTGGTGGGGAGTGCTGGGCTGCTGTTGAGCAAAGCTTCCCATGCAGAGGGCCCTCCTTGGAAAGGGCTCATTGGGATTAACTCAGAACTCGAATGAGGGCTTTTGGAGGCTGGAAGATGAAGGCAACAAGGATTACCTAACACTGTGGGCCCTTAGTCTCTAAAGGGGGTTTATGAAAGTTAGAAAAAGGCACGCTGTTGGCCCGGAGAGGCAGAGTAGAGACTGGATTTTAGTCCTCTCTTGCCCTCTTGTGCTTAGTGCAACCTCAACAGCTGTACTAGGCCAACCTGTCTGATGCTACCCTCCAAGGCCCAAGCCAGCCCTTCTGCCTATGGAGGCCCAAGCAGATGGACTCACTGGATGATGTCATTGATGGGGATGTTGAGAAGCCGATCATCTAGGGTCCTCACCTCCACCGTGCAGCAGGTCAGAGCCTAGGGGACATTAGGGCCAAAGGCAGAAGTAGGGAAGTTCCCCATGGCCATTCTGTTTAGAAAGCACTTTATAATCCTCTTTAGTACCAGGCCCCAAGCTGGGCCTTGAGGAGATAAAGGGTTATCCAAGAACTAACAAGTGAGTGAACCAAACAATTTCCTGCCCTCAAGGAGGTCGGTCTGGTAGGCAAGACTGATGTTGATATGTGTTAATGATAGAGCAGCGGTTCTCAACCTGTGGGTCTCGACCCCTTTGGGGATACATCGACTCCATCACAGGGGTCGCCTAAGACCATCAAAAAACACAGATATTTACATTACTATTCACAACAATAGCAAAATTACTGTTAGGAAGTAGCAAAGAAAATAATTTTATGGTTGGGAGTCACCACAACATGAGGAACTGTGTTAAAGGGTCCCGGCATTAGGAAGGTTGAGAACCACTGTGATAGAGGGAAGTAGAGGAGTTGATGGGAGGCAAGGAGAGCCCCCTCCCCCAAACCATTTTGAAGTGAACAAAAGGGTTACACTGTGCTGGTAGCAGTTAATGAGGGCTTTAAAGAATGAGGAGGAGCTTACCAGTTAGATAAGGTGGGTAGATAGCATTCCAGGCAGAAAGGCCACAGGGTGTGAAAAATGTACCAAATGGGCAGGAGCTCTAAATGGCATGG
>PVJN01061713.1:0-11226 GCA_004026805.1 Lasiurus borealis
TTTTTTTCAGGAAACACTGACTGGAAAGTATGGGGAAGACTCTAAGCTTATCTATGACCTGAAGGACCAGGGTGGGGAGCTGCTGTCCCTTCGCTATGACCTCACTGTATCTTCCTAAATGTGGGCTCTTGACACACATTGGATCGATTGGCCTTCATTGGGCTGGGGCTGTTTCTCAGGTTTGGGGACAGCCAGGCATGAGTGGGATCAAATATGACACCTTTGGCAATCAGGGGAATAATTTCTCTAAACCAGGAGCAGGACTTTGGCTAAACCGAGTATACCCTTAGAAATTCTGAAATCTGAGTGAGACCTCAGCTTTATGTCAGGGCCCAGTTTTAACTCTACCAGCAATGCCCTAGTTCCAGAATACCTCTCCCCTTCCCTGCCCAGTGGACAAAGTTCTTAACTGACCAACAGCATTTCCTCTATCTCCAAGCCAGGCCAGAAAATCATCTGCCCAGAGATCCCCCACGGGGGCCCTTTTTCTGCTCCCTGAGCTGTGTATCCAGCCCCTGCTGTGCTCAGCATAGCCCATGGTGGAAACACTACCAAAGCGAAAGGAGTCTTAGTCTTTTCTGAGATGTCAGCTGCCCCTTCTGTTCACAAAGTTGAATATATATATATATATATATATATATATATATATATATATATTCAGTAATGCTATTTTAATCTTACGGGTGTTGGCTTTACCTGCACAGGGAGAGGCTAGACCCTTGTTTCTGTTTGTGATGATAATCAACTTCCAGACTGTTCGAGGAGGGGCTTTCTCCTTAACTCTTGTTATCAGGTTCCTTTTGCTCGGTATTTGGCAATGAATAAACTGACCAACATTAAACGCTACCACATAGCAAAAGTATATCGGCGGGATAACCCAGCCATGACCCGGGGCCGGTATCGGGAATTCTACCAGTGTGTGAGTATGTGGGTCACTGGGCCCTCCCTCAAGCCAGTGTAATCTGCTGAGCACTCAGGGTGTCCTGAGCAAGCTGAGTGCCCAGATAACGCTAACCCTTAGGTTTCTTTGGCATTTCCCAATAGATTTCATAAAGGAGAGGGAAGAACAGAGGTTATTCTCCCCGTTTCATATGTGAATAAATTTGATTCTCAGCAGAATGAAGAGATCATAGGGATAAGAAAGGCAAAGTCAGCACTAGAATTCTTGGTCCAGTGCTCTTCATATTAAACCACAGTGATAGGATCAGAGTAAAGGATGAGCAAATTGGATTTGAGGTATGAAATAATCCAGATTGATGGGCAGAGCTTCTGAATAAATAGAGAAAATGACAAGGACTCTGGCTGTATAGTTGCCCTCCAGTGGTAGGAGGAAATAGCAAAAGTAGATGAATGAGAAGATGAAGGAATAGTCCAATAGATGGAGAGGAAACCAGAACTAGTGAGAGACCCAAGAACGCTGGCGTTTTCCTCGGGACTAACAATAAGAGAATGAAAAAAATGGTCTATGCATAAGTGCAAACTGACCTTTCAGAGAGAAAAGAGCAGAGCTTCCCCAAGAATCCCCTCTGAAGAAACCCCAAGGACCTCTACCTCTCTCCCTGCAGGATTTTGACATTGCTGGGCAATTTGACCCCATGATCCCTGATGCGGAGTGTCTGAAGATCATGTGTGAGATCCTGAATTCGCTTCAGATAGGTGACTTCCTGGTCAAGGTCAGAGCTGAATAAGGCTGGGAGGGCAAAGTTGGGTCTGGCCTCTCACAGGAGAAGGTCTTTGTGCAGAGGGACTAGTAGCCTAAGTGACCAAAGCTTTTGAGGGTCATGTAAAGAGATGCTTTGGGTCCCTGCAGGTGAACGATCGGCGCATCCTGGATGGGATGTTTGCAATCTGTGGGGTTCCTGATAGCAAGTTCCGTACCATCTGCTCGTCAGTGGACAAGCTGGACAAGGTAATGACCCAAACATCTGGCTCCTTTACTCCCAGCTCCCACCATGCCTTGAGAAATGGAAAACAATAGTAAGGGGAGGGTGGGGGAGGGGCTGCCTCTGTGCACACCAGGGAAAAATTAGTCTTAGGATGTAGGCTGAAGGGCAGTTTCTGCTCCAAGACTGCCCCCTGAGGAGGACCCATACTTGTGCTGTGGTGGGGAAGGTGCCCAAGGGTCCCTGACTGCTCTCTGTCTGCCCAGGTGTCCTGGGAGGAAGTAAAGAATGAGATGGTGGGAGAGAAGGGCCTCGCACCCGAGGTGGCTGACCGCATTGGGGACTATGTCCAGCAGCATGGTGAGGAATGAACTCTGCTTCCCCATCAGCCATCCCACTGCCCTAAATCCTAAAGCTGAAACTCTCCTCTCCATGTGTGTATATATATGTGGGAGAGAGAGAAGGGGGGAGAGACAGCGAAGTGGGAAGTGGGCAGGGAGTTGGGGGAGCACACATACATGTACAATCCAGGCAAATAGAGCCCCTACTCTTTTCTTCTGATCAGCCATTCTTGCTTGCATATCTGTCTCCCCAGGTGGGGTATCCCTGGTGGAACAGCTGCTCCAGGATCCTAAACTGTCTCAAAACAAGCAGGCCTTGGAGGGCCTGGGAGACCTGAAGCTGCTGTTTGAGTACTTGACCCTGTTTGGCATTGCTGACAAGGTGAGTCAGGGGGGGCGTGGGAGCCCTAGCTGTGCTCTGGGGCTTCAGCTCCTCGATCCTAATATGGTACTGACATGTCCCTGTCCCCACAGATCTCCTTCGACCTGAGCCTCGCTCGAGGGCTGGACTACTATACCGGAGTGATCTATGAGGCAGTGCTACTACAGACGGCAGCCCAGGAAGGGGAAGAGCCGCTGGGTGTGGGCAGTGTGGCTGCTGGAGGGCGCTATGATGGGCTGGTGGGCATGTTTGACCCCAAAGGGCGCAAAGTGCCATGTGTGGGGCTCAGCATCGGTGTGGAGCGGATCTTCTCCATCGTGGAGCAGAGGCTAGAGGTGAGTAGAAGACAATCTGGGCAGGTGGTGGCAGCTAGCTATCTTCTTTGATCCCCGGGGGGGGTCACTTTGGGCAAGGAGCATCTTTACAGAGAAATGGAGAAAAGATGGACACTACTACATAGACCCCCACCCCATTATAGGACAGCTTTATGGATTTTTGATCATTCCTTTTTCACAAAGTATCTTATTCTGGGTTCCTTCTTCCCTCAGAGCTGTCAGGAATCTAGGCCAGTAAAATGTTTACAACAGCCTCCTGAAAGTAGCTACTTTTACTATCTTTAGAGAACTAAAGATTTTATTTTTTTTAATATATTGATTTTTTTACAGAGAGGGAGAGAGAGAGTCAGAAACATCAATGAGAGAGAAATATCTATCAGCCACCTCCTGCACGACCCCCAATGGGGATGAGCCTGCAACTAAGGTACATGCCCTTGACTGGAATCGAACCCGGGACCTTTCAGTCTACAGGCTGACACTCTATCCACTGAGCCAAACCGGTTTCAGCGAGAACTAAAGATTTTAGATTAAATACCCCAAAGTGATGACTCTTAAGTGACAGAGTCCATTTGAATCCCGGCATTCTAACTGCAAAGTCTTGCTCCTAACCATGCTGTGATAGTATCTGAAGGGGGAGCATGTGTCTGAGGCCCTGAAATCCCTAAGATGGCTATCCTGACTCTAGTTCCAAGAATAACACCAGGGCCATCGCTAGTTTGGCTCAGTGGATAGAGTGTTTGGCTTGCAGACTGAAGGTCCTGGGTTTGATTCCAGTCAAGGGCACGTGCCTGCATTGAGGGTTCAATCCCCAGTCAGGGGTGTACAGGAGGCAGCCATTCGATGATTCTCGCATCATTGATGTTCCTATCTCTCTCCCTCTTCCTTCCTCTCTGAAATCAATAAAAATATTGGAAAAAAAAGAAAGAAATGAACCATGAAACTATCTCTCCCACTTTAAAAAAGAGAGAGCCCTAACTGGTTTGGCTCAGTGGATAAAGTGTCGGCCTGTGGACTGAAAGGTCCTAGGTTCAATTCCGGTCTAGGGCATGTACCATGGTTGTGGGCACAACTCCCAGTAGGGAGTGTGCAGGAGGCAGCTGATCAGTGTTTCTAATTCTCTATCCCTCTCCCTCCCTCTCTATTAAATAAATAATAAAAAATAAAAAAGAGCCAAGACCTGTTTGGCTCAGTGGATAGAGCGTCGGCTTGTGGACTGAAAGGTCCCAGGTTCGATTCTAGTCGGGGGCATGTACCTTGCTTGCGGGCACATCTCCACTATGGGATGTGCAGGAGACGGCTGATTGATGTCTCTCTCTCATCGATGTTTCTGACTTTCTATCTCTCTCCCTTCCTCTCAGTAAAAAAATCAATAAAATATATTAAAAAAATTTTTTTTAATAAAAAAGAGAGAATAACAACAAGGAAACCCTTCCTGCCCTCAAGTGCACCTTTGTTGCTGCTGCTCTTAACTGGCTGGTTGCATTTCATCCCCTGGAGAAAGCTCTGCCAGTAACCTTCCCACTGTTCCATCCTTTTCTCTAGGGGGAAACCACTCATGTTTCCCAATTAAGGTCACTGTTCCAATAGGCATCTTATGTTGTAAGGACTATGAAAATAGTTTCTCAGCAACATCCTCCCTTCCCCCTATCCACACACCCTGGGTTGTACTGATTGAGCTGTACCCTCTCAACTGGCAGATAGTAAGTGGGAACTAAAACTGCTAGGGCTGATCGGATTTCCTGATGGGCTCACAGTGTCACTTCTGTGTAACTGTTCTTGTGGGCCTTTAAGATAGATAGAAATAAGCAAGAAGTTTCTATGAATAAGCTACCTTTGCCCTTGCCCTAGGTCAGTGGTCGGCAAACTCATTAGTCAACAGAGCCAAATATCAGCAGTACGATTGAAATTTCTTTTGAGAGCCAAATTTTTTAAACTTAAACTTCTTCTAACGCCACTTCTTCAAAATAGACTCGCCCAGGCGGTGGTATTTTGTGGAAAAGCCACACTCAAGGGGCCAAAGAGCCATATGTGGCTTGCGAGCCACAGTTTGCCAACCACTGCCCTGGGTAATTGATTATGGCACATCAGATGTACAAGCTAGTCAATTTATTTTATTTTAATAGATTTTTATTTATGTCAGAAAGGGGGAGAGAGAGAGAGAAACAGAGAATCATTGATTGGCTGCCTCCTGCTTGAAACCTGGGCATGTGCCCTGACTGGGAATTAAACTGTGACCCCCTGATTCATAGGTCACACTGGCTGGACCCAGTCAGTTTACTTCTTAGAGCATCTAAGAGCTACCTCATGCCCAGTTGCTGGATGCGAAGACTGGGCCCTGCCCTGATGGAGCTGGCTAGTTGGGCTTGGTCTCAGGATCCTGACAAGGGCCTGCTCTCTTTGCTCTTTGAAGGTGTTATAAAGGGTAGCCTAGCTCTCTGACTTCTATCTGCACCTTTCCCAGGCATTGGAGGAGAAGGTACGGACTACAGAGACACAGGTGCTTGTGGCATCCGCACAGAAGAAGCTGCTGGAGGAGAGACTGAAGCTCGTCTCAGAGCTGTGGGATGCCGGGATCAAGGTACAGGAGGCAGGCCCCCTCGTGGCAGCTAACGGGAGTGCTGGGCACAGACTAAATACCAGCTCACCCTGCTATTCTGCGATTTCTCTGGGCGGAACTCAGAGCTAGGTGACAGGGTGGGTGGGCCTGAGGAGGTTGACCCTGAGGAATGCAGAAGTCAGCCTTCATCTTCTGCCCGGGTCCCCTGCAGGCTGAGCTGCTTTACAAGAAAAACCCAAAGTTACTGAACCAGCTGCAGTACTGTGAGGAGGCGGGCATCCCCCTGGTGGCCATCATTGGTGAGCAGGAGCTCAAGGACGGGGTCATCAAACTCCGTTCAGTGGCCAGCAGAGAAGAGGTGAGTAGGTGGGTAGGATGGCTGAGGGACAGGGGATTTATGCCACTTGAGCAGACCCAATGCCCATTCAAGTACACACTTGTAATGGACACAAGAACTTTTAACCTGTTATTAGGATCCTGGTAGGGTAAGACATCCATCCCCACAAAAACTCTGTGTCTCTGGCTCCCCCAGTAGCACTGTCCACCCTGAATGTTCTGGGTTCCTGCTCTCAGCTGAGCCAAACCTGATGACCAGAGGAAGGAGTGGGCGCTCAGGGAGCAGTGGAGTAGAAGCTGCTCATGTCACTTTCTCCCATCCTCGCCAGGTGGACATCCGAAGAGAAGACCTGGTGAAGGAAATCAAAAGGAGAACAAGCCAGCCCCTTTGCATCTGCTGAACTGAACGAACTCTCAGAGGAAAGCGGACGGGCACTATTTAAGGCTAAGACAAAACCCGGCATATATACTTCCACCTCTTCGCCCACTTCCAGTGGGACACCTGAAGAATAGCCAAAACAGACTTTTTATTTTTATTATTATTATTATTTTATTGATAATCACAGGTCATTTTACGGTGCCATTCTCCATAGGAAGCCCTGGGGGCTCCGTAGGCTACCAGGACCCGGCCTGAGATGGCCTCCTCTGCAGGGCCCTACACCAGGAGGAGGCACTGCTCCCCACAACCCGTCACCAAAGGTGCAATAAAATATCTCAACCACTGGAGCCCGTCTGTGTCGCTAGAGCCAAGCCCCTTGCTTCCCTGTCAGAGTCTGGCCGCTTTAGCGGTGGGAAATGGGGAGCGAGACTTACAGCGGGCTCTTGCCCCCGGGGTGAAGGGTGCCCCCTGCGTCCTTCTTCCCTCCGTGGGGTGTGCCAGCCACGTCTTAGGAGCCGAGTCCGCCTACGAGCTCCACCACTAGGGTTTCCAGCTTTCACCTGCGGGTCGCGGCGCACGTGCGGCGGATACTCCCACCCCTCTTGGGAGGCGGGGTCGTGGCTCGGAGCCAATGCGAGCCGGGGAGGTGGAGGGGCAGGGAAGCTTCCAGAGGCAGATAGGGAGGAGGTTATAAAAGGGAGCACCGAGCCGCCGACGCCGGAGCCATGCAGTCCAAGCGGGAGTACGAGGTAAGCGTTTGCCAACGAGGGGTGAACGCGCACCTCCACCGGCGCAGGATATGGGGGGCCCCTGGGGCCCCGGCACAAGAGGCGAGGTGGGGGCGGGCGCGGCGATCCGCCGTCCCAACCTGCCCTTTCCCCGTCAGCTCTGGTGTGAGAGGGTGAATCCGGAGAACAAGGCGGCGCTGGAGGCGTGGGTCAGGGAGACGGGCATCCGCCTGGTGCAAGTGAACGGGCAGAGGAAGTATGGCGGGCCACCCCCAGGTACACCGGCCCAGCCCTGCGCCTCCTGGGGTGCTGCTGCTGCCCTGGCCTCGGCGAGCCCCTTGGGGGGAGGCGCCTGCTCCGAGTCTCCCTAGTCGGAAAAGCCCCAACGCCCCGTGAACCCCTCCCCCAGCAGACGCGCCCCACCCGCCCGCCCGCCCCCTCCCAGGAGCCAGCCTGAGGGTGCAGCTGCTCTGTGCCAGCCCCACTTTTTTAACTTCATTGCCCAGCTAGGCCCGCGACTCGGGGCACGGCTGTTGTACCCATTTCGCAGATGCGTGCTCACCCCCTCCCGCCCCGGAGGCCTGCGCCCCAGCCCGCAGCCGCGCGAAGGGTGACGCGCCTCCCCCACCCCTCCCCATCCCCCAGGCTGGGTGGGCAGCCCGCCGCCGCCGGGCTCGGAGGTGTTTATCGGGAGGCTGCCCCAGGATGTGTACGAGCACCAGCTGATCCCGCTGTTCCAGCGCGCGGGCCGCCTCTACGAGTTCCGCCTGATGATGACCTTCAGCGGCCTGAACCGCGGCTTCGCCTACGCCCGCTACAGCTCGCGGCGCGGGGCGCAGGCCGCCATCGCCTCGCTGCACAACCACCCGCTGCGGCCCTCCTGCCCGCTGCTCGTGTGCCTCAGCACCGAGAAGTGCGAGCTGAGCGTGGACGGGCTGCCGCCCGCCCTCACCCGCCGCGCGCTGCTGCTCGCGCTGCAGCCGCTGGGCGCGGGCCTTCAGGAGGCGCTGCTGCTGCCCAGCCCCGGCCTGGCGCTCACGCAGATCGCCCTGCTCAAGTTCAGCTCGCACCGTGCGGCGGCCATGGCCAAAAAGGCCCTGATGGAAGGTAGGGGGGGAGGCTGCCGGGGGCCGCTGGTCGGAGCGGCGGCGTTCCACCGGGGACTTTACCTCCACACCGTCCGTAGGGCGGATAAAGTAGAAAGGTCTTAAGGTCAAGAACGCCCGAATTTGCAATGTTAAACTATCTGAACTCAGCTTTTAACATTTCCAGTGGTACTGCCACTTCCCTCAACTTAATACCTCCTACCGCCACCCTCAACATTCCAATGAAAACTATACAATGATCTCCCGCTTTAGAGAAGATTGTTTTTAAAAGAAGGGGACTTGCCCAAGGCAGTCCAACTGAGACTCTTGTCTGTCGAGAGAATTAAGTTGAATGCTTAGCACATTCCTTGATTCTTGACAAGTATTCACAGTAAAAGTTAGTAGTTTTATGGTTATGCAGTAAAGCCAGCATCAAATCAGTCCTGAGAAAATTTAGAAGGTAGCTGTTAGCGCACCCTTTTTACAAACACAATGAAGCCTTATTTTGCCGGAGGTCACACCACCTGGTGATTGTGTGACTTGACTCCTAAGGACTCACAGGGACTGGGGGCTTGGGTGCAGGGCTAAGACCTGTCCTTGTCTCTGCCTTTTGCCTGCAGGGCAGTCCCGCCTCTGTGGAGAGCAGGTGGCTGTGGAGTGGCTCAAGCCAGATGTGAAGCAGCGACTGCGCCAGCAGCTCATGGGGCCCTCGCCGAAGTGCCTACAGCCAGAAGGCAGCGGGTCGGCCCTCGCTAGGGACAAGCTAGCATCTAAAGGGGCTCGAACTGCCTTGCAGCTGCTGTGCCAACGGATGAAGCTGGGTAGCCCAGTGTTCCTCACCAAGTGCTTGGGCACAGGCCCTGCTGGCTGGCACCACTTCTGGTACCAGGTGGTGATCCCTGGGCATCCAGTGCCCTTCAGCGGCCTCATCTGGGTGGTGCTAACCGTGGAAGGGCAGGATGGGCATGAGGTGGCCAAGGATGCTGTGTCTGCGCGGCTGCTGGAGACACTGAGTGAGTCTGGGACAGGCCTCCTCTCATCTGCTGGGGCAGGGAGCGAGTCTGGGGCCGGCGTCCTGTGGTCTGCTGGAGCTGAGGCAGGTACCATGGTTAAGTAGTAACCCCATCCTCTACAGGCAGCCTGAACAAGTAGGCAGAGCCTGTGTCCCCAACCCAGCAGGTCTGGGCAGCCACCATCTGATCCCCAAAAAGGGAGGAGCATGGGCCCTGCCCTCGGCCTGACACAGCTTCCCAGCTGGGGCACAGCCCCAGGGCACTTGGAGACAGCTCAGGTTTGGCTAAGTTGTAGGGAGGGACTTTGCCCTCTCCCCCAGCCCAGAGGTCTCTGTGTGTGACACGCACACTCTGTCTCCTCCCACAGCTTAGCATGACTCTTCACTTATTTTCTTGATTTGTCTTTGTTTTTATTTGGGGGATGGCTGAGCCAAAGGGTCAGAAACCTGCCTTTTGTCCCCACCACTTGGCGTTTTGGTGTATGTGTACTGTTGGTTTGTTTTTCTATGCTGGTTGTATTTATATTAAACCCCTGGTTGGTATACACCTGTGTCTGTGCTGTCTTGCCCCAGCTATGGGCTTGTCTTACACTGGCAGAGTGTGCAGCTCTACCTCCCCACAGTCCTGAGCCTCTATTTGCCCATCTCCTTACGCTGTACAAGAGAGTATGATAAATTCATAGCCTCTGGGGATCCAGCCCAGGAAGCAAGACTTGCCCAGTGAGGATCTGTCTTGAGATTCAACTCATCCCCTCAGTCACTGTCATCTTCTCTCTCCTCTTCCTCCTTCTGCTCTTCCTCTTCCCTCAGTCCCGCAAAGAAGTCATCGGTGCTCCAAGCCTTGCTACTCAGTGCCCGAAGGGGCCCTCCCTTCTTTTTGCGCCGACGGTAATCGTCCACCACCACGGCCCGCAACTGGGCCATGTCCCAAAATTTGAGGCGCTGGTCATGGCCACTGCTGGCCAGGAAGCGGCCGCAGTGGGAGAGGGCCAGCTCCTCCACAGGCTCCCCGGCATGCTGGCCCACAGTGCCTACCACTCGGTTCGGCAGGATGTTCACGGCCCTGGACGGAGAGAAAAGAGTGTTGGGTTTTTGGCTGGTTGGGCCTACGCTTCCTGTGCCCCCGAGGGCCCAGCTTCTCTCACCTGATGACTCCATCGGTAGACCCGGTGCACAGCAGACTGTCCGTGACTGGAACCATGCAATCAATAGACTCGGCTCTCAGGGCAAAGCGGTCACTCGTGGCCCCAAAACCGTTCCAATTGAAGAGATAGATGGTACCTTCACTAGAGCCGCAGGCCACCTTCCTCCCACACTGCAGGGAAAGGGGATAAACCATGTTTGTAGAGCTATGTCACACCAAGTCCCTAGCGTACCCGCCCCCCCATCCCACCATACCCAGCTGTACTTTCATGATTGTGACAGAGGTCAGGTCCCCAGACTGAGGTTCTGAAAGCAGCTCAAACCGGCGTCGCTTAATATTGAAGACACCGAGGCAGCCATCTCCACTACAGAGAGAGCAGAGCAGCTGGCTTGGCCCGTGGCCCCCATGGAGGGAGACATTTAGCACAGCTAACGGCAGCTTTGAGGATGTACCTGGCTGTCAGCAGCAGCTTCTTGGCTGGATCCAGAGCCATGTCAGCAATGTACTCCTCGTGTTGCCGCATATCCATTAAGGGGCCTTCCTTCCGCTGGTCCCAGAGCCGAATGCCACCTGTGTCATCCCCAGTGGCCAGAACATTCATATCCACTAGCAGCAGACTGTTGATAGGGGCACTAGGCACAGATGCAGTTGTTCTTAAAGCATCTTTGTCGCAGGAGGGAGCTACAAGTCCTCACCCTCGCCTCAACATACTTGGCTCCCCTTACCCGTGAGCCTTGGAAATTCGTCTTTCCAGTCGGCCCTGCTCCACATCTAGAACATGGATGGCTTTGTCCTTGGAGACAGTAACAAGTTCTGGGGGGGGAAAGGTACCCAGGTCATGGTGTTGCTCACTGCTCCCCTCCCACCATCACACTGCCGGCTGCCTTCCCTAATACTCACTCTGCCCATCTTCAGAGAAGACCACGGCGCGGCAGGACTTGAGGTGGTGACCCGAGGACCAGAGCTCCTTGGTTTCTCCCTCTTGACAGGAGTAGGAAAAGCTGGAGAGAGATGGAGAGTGAATGACCCCAGACCCTGCCTGGG
>PVJN01061714.1:0-11213 GCA_004026805.1 Lasiurus borealis
ATCCAGGACCCACAGTGACCTTTTCTGGGCTGGGCTGGGCCGTGGGCCACGTTTTGTGCCATGAGGTCTTGGCAGTGTTGACTATGATTTGGTGGGATATTGCTCTAGGGTGGTGGAGATGTCTTGCTACCCATCACCATAAATTGGCTGTAACCTTTTTCTTAGTCCACTGGTCTTGTATTTGAATCAGATATCTTTTCTTTATATATATATTGATTTTTCACAGAGAGGAAGGGAGAGGGATAGAAAGTTGGAAACATCGATGAGAGAAAGACATTGATCAGCCGCCTCCTGCACACCCCTACTGGGGATGTGCCCACAACCAATATACGTACCCTTGACCGTAATCGAACCTGGGACCTTTCAGTCTGCGGGCCGATGCTCTCTCCACTGAGCCAAACTGGTTTCAGCATGAATCAGATATATTTTCCATACAGTTAACTTAACCTTATTGGAAAAATCTATTGTGTCCTTGGCCTCCTGTGACCTTACATTTCTAATTCTGGAGAATAGCAACACCCTGTATTGGTTGAACCAACAATCATTTGGAAATATTCCCTTTATTAAATTGCCCTCAATTGTTCCACTTGGGTATACCATCTTTTCCTTCCAGAAGATTAGCACAGTCCCAAATGACTTAAATATTTACACCAGTAGATGGTTACTGACATATACCGGAAGAGAGATTATCTGGATGTGGGTATATGTTGAAGAACTTTACCAAACAAAACCAGGCTCTTGCTTGTACTCTTCCAGCACCCTGGAAAGCCCTTTGCTTTTTGTTCAATTGTCTGCAGGACATTGAACTCTGATCAAGGCAAAAACATGCTGATTAACAACATTGTTTGGTAGCTATAGGTCTATGCCAATGGTTAGCAAACTCATTAGTCAACAGAGCCACAAACCGTGGTTTGTGAGCCATACGTGGCTCGGAGCCACAGCTTGCCAACCACTGGCTATGCTATTTGGAGATGGTTTCTATCAACCGGTCAGCATTTTTTATTAACAACAGTGAGATTGATGATTTGCACCTTGTCTCTGTGAGATCTCTGGAGTATTTTATGATTGGGGCTGGTTAGATACAATGTGCCTACATGAGGAGAAGCCTCACATGGGTCCCTATTTGGGGTTCTGGCACTGAGGCAGTTTGTGCACATATAACCCTAATCGGAGAGGAAAAGTGTATTTGATACAGTCCTACAGAGGAAGGACAATTTTAGCTCACACTTGGCTTCTTGGACACCTTCCTATCAGGCCACTTTTATCTGTGATGCATATCCTTCTTGTAATGTCGTTGCTATATTATTTGCCTACAATAGTCTATTCATGTGTAAGTATGTTTATTTCGAGTAGTTTAAGTATTCTTTAGCCTCACTTTTTATATGTAGCCTGAGGCATCAGTAAACCTCATTAAATTTACTGTGCTGGTATCTGGCATAGTTCAGAATGGTAGAATAGAGAGAGTAGCAAGAGGTCTTTACTCAGAAGGGTGTGAGAAAGTTTTGTTTGGTTTTTATGTACCCGTATGTATGCAAACTTTTGTTTCAGGTGTGCCTATGAAAACTATGGATATGGTGTGGACAACTATTATAACCAGGTCTAGAGAATCCTGATTGGAAGAAGAGGACCCAGCAACACTTTGCATAGCCTGATGCTCTGAGACTTGGTGGGGATGACTCAGCAGATGCAGATGGGATGAGGTTGGTTGCAACCAAACAACATATAAGCCCACCCTCCAAGTTGGTTATTGCCTCTGCCTCAAATCATAGCACCTACTATTGGGTATGGAGAGTTGTTCTGACTGGGGAAACCACATAATAGATTTAAAGTTTCATTATCATTTAGGCAAGGTTTTCCTATCATATAATGTAATAAACATTATTTTATAAATTGTGTTCATTAATAGAAAAGTAAAGTTACATTTGTAATATCTGAAATTCTGGCCTGTAGCCTGAGAATGACATCTATTTAAAATGTTGATCATTTTCCCCAAGTCACACAGAAAACTTACAAATTAACAGACTTAAGAGAATTTTATCCCGTAAACCATATTTCTTGACTATGTGGTAGGAAATAAATAATATTTAGAAAAAAATCAAAAAGTCTTGTTCAAATAGAATTACAATAATATAATCACAATTGAATGTGTAATTTGTTAGTTAATAAATCTTGTGAATTATAAATATAGGAATAAGGTCCTAGATTTCTGTTTCTATATATTTAGAGCATAGTCAGTCCTACTAATAGAGGGATGGTCCAATGAAGGTGTCTTTGTTGAAAAGATATTTGCACTAAAATGTGAAAAATCTAAAGGAGATAAATAGGCAAATTTGAATATAGAAACAGAAGGAGCAGATGTGAGGAGTAAAAAGGCAGGTAAGTGCTCAGTTAAAAGAACAGTATTGCCAAATATCTCTGAAGAAATATTTTCCTACTATTTCACCTGCATTTGAGAATCTCTTCTCTGAGTGGTGTGTGTGTATGTGTGTGCATGTGTTTCAAAAGCAACTGCAGTAACAATATTTATTAACAAGAATGAAATAAGTTTATTTTTAAGACTGACTTAGCTAAAAAACGTACTCAAGTTCATCTAGAGTCAAAAAAGATAAACTAAATAATACTAGAAAAAGGTAAACTAAAAAATTCATGCTCTTAGAGTAGGCAGTTACTAGTAACAGTATTATCAAGTAACAATCTCAGGCTAACGATTATATCAGGTATCATGTGCTACTATTAATTGTGCTAAAAAACTACACCCATGCAAGGAGGTAGATAATGATGTTGATCTTCTTTACTGATGAAGGATCTGAATCGAATAAAGTTAATTCTTTAATTTTCATGGTTTTAAAAAGTATTTATCACAGTGCAACATAGTAGATAAATATATACTACCTATAGATAAATATATAGATACATTTATATTTATCTATATACATAAAAGCCTAAGCAACCAAAAGAACAAATGACCAAACAACTGAACAACCAATCGACCAGTTGCTATGATGCACACTGACCACCAGGGGGCAGACACTCAATGCAGGAGCTGCCCCCTGGTGGTCAGTGCATTCCCACAGCTAACTTTCTGCAACTGGCCAACCTCCCACAGTCCCTTCCGCTGCTGGCAGGCTTTGATTGGGGCTAGGCAAGATGGCCCAGATAGGCCTTGATGGCTGGCCAGGCTGAGGGACCCCACCCATGCACAAATTTGTGCCCTGGGCCTTTAGTTGTGTTAAAAAACCGGGAGATAGGAACTTTAATTTACTTTTACTAAATAGGGTAAGGAGTTTTTTTTTTTTTCCCTGCCAGTGTGCAAATGCCACCTCCTCTTTTTTTAAGAGCAACCTGACTAATTCATGTAGGCTTTCCTCATAGTCTCAACCAATGTGCCTCAAGGTAAATTGATTGATGGGCTCTGACCAGTCTAATCTAATGCTGGTAAACCCATTTTCTCTTGCCAGTAACTGTCTTACAAAAGGGCACACCTAAACAAATTTGGTTATTTAACCTGAGAACAATTTAATACATGTTTCCTGGAAAGAAGCTTATTTATTATTAAAATACAGCCCACTGAAGATAGGCTTTCTTGCTTAAACCTATTCATGAAGAAGCATAGCCCCAGAGATGCTAAAAGGGGCCAGTCCAGTCTCAGGTTGTAGCACACACCATGGGGGGCAGAACAAATGGGAATTCACTGCATTCTTTGGGCAATAAAATTGGTCTTGTGTCAATCATCTATCGGCCTTCTCTTGAGGATTAGTGTTTGTGTGTGTGTGTGTGCATTAAGCCAATTTAAGTTTGACATAATTTGGCAAAACGTGATGGTTTCATATTGTATCTTTCTGAATACTGTATGTGTGTGTCTGTATGTGTGTGCAGGAAAGAGAGCAGGGGAGAGAAAAGAAGACAGGAGGAGAGGAAGTGAGAGAGACAG
Source organism: Lasiurus borealis (assembly GCA_004026805.1). NCBI lineage: Eukaryota > Metazoa > Chordata > Mammalia > Chiroptera > Vespertilionidae > Lasiurus > Lasiurus borealis. Next base: position 3,932 of record PVJN01061714.1, read on the forward strand.
AAGTAGGAAGAAGTAAATTTTTAAAAAAATTATTTACAAAAAGGTTGCAGAGAATACATTAAAAGTATATCACTAAGAAATTGAATATAATATTAACAGAAAAATACTGTTGTCTTTACCTGAAACTTATATTTTGATGGAAATGTTATAACATGTTATTCTCAGAATGATAATAATCAAAATATAGAGTGTACTTGCATTAAAAACTACTTGAACTTTCAAAGTTTTTTTTCTAAATAATCATTTTTTTAAGAACTCCTTTTATATTTTCAGAATAGAGTTAGCATTCACACTCCGACTTTCAATCCCTCAGAAGCATAAATTCTTTCAAATGCACGGGGATCCTAAAAATAGTCTCTGGACAGTAAGGATTAATCAGATTCTGCTCAAGTTATCAATTATTTATATACAATTTTCCCAACTGAGCATCCCTACCTCTATAATGACCTGAATGCATGCCGTTCTCAGCTACCGAGGTAATGTTTACAGGCTGATTTTATTGCTTTAGACACATTGAACGACAGAAGAGCCCATCGGCACAGAAACATCAGGGTACCAGAGGTATGATCAGGCATTTGCAACAAGGAAATCTCTCTGGATTATGAGTGTATATCAGAACTTGTATCTTAAAAAACACACACACAACAGAACTCTTAACTCTCAATAAACTATATTGTAGCAACAGTGATAAATTCATTCTTATAATGAACTAGTGGCCAGGTGCATGAAATTCATGCATTGGTGAGGGAGGTCCCTCAGCCCAGTCTGCCTCCTCTCACAAACTGGGAGCCCCTCAGGGGAAGTCCTGCTCCTTGGGGAGCGGGCCTAAGCCCCAGTCTGGCCTCCCTTTCTGGGAGGCAATCAGGCTGATCAGGGAAAAGCACCAGCCCCATCACCCTGCTGCTGCAGCCACTGCCAGTCACTACAGTCAACAACGTGTTTTCATCAACATGGACTCTAGTCCCTTCACCATGAAAAAAATGACAACTTTTTTAGGCATTTTCAAGATGTGTCTTTCATAAGATATGACATTTCTTTCTTTCTTTTTTTTTTAATCTTCACCTGAGGATATGTTTCCATTGATTTTTAGAAAATGTGGGAGAGAAAGAGGAAGACAGAGAGAAACATCAAAGTGAGAGGAAGACTTTGATTGGTTGGCTCCTGCATGAGCCCTGACCTGGACCCCAGCCAGGGAGGAGCCTAACATAGATACATTCCCTTGATCAGAATCAAACCCAGACGCTGTGGTCAGCAAACCTAGCCATTATCCACTGAGCCAAACTGGCTAGAACAGGATATGACATTTCTTAGCCCTCCAACAGCAAACCTTTGTGTGTGTGTGTGTGTTTTTTTTCCAGGAGTGTGGTAGAAAAACCCTAAATCATTTTTTTGGATTCTTATACTCAAGTTACTAAGTATATTACCAGTGGAATGCAGGGAGCTTAGCCAATGAGTGGTCAGAAAAGGTGTTTCCTCTATAGTTCACACATGTCATCTCCAATCTCAGGCTCTGTCACAGCCTGGGCAGAGGACCCCAGCTCCCTCCAATCACTGACTCTAACCCTGTCAAGGCCTAAGGTTTTAGGGCCTGGGCAGGGGTCCCCCAGCTCCCTCCACTCACCAGCTCAACCCCCTGCTCCTTCTGATCACCAGCTCCACCCGTGTCCAGGAACCCTCTGGCTCAGGTTGCTCAGGACCCATGCAGGGCCTACCTCAGAATGACCTGGGTGCTGAGAAAGTTCCCAGGACCCAGGCTGTTGGATACCTACATATGCAAATTAACCTCCATCTTTGTTGGGTTAATTTGCACACTCACTCTGATTAGCTGTGGGCATAGCAAAGATATGGTCAATTTACATATTTGTCTATTATTAGAGATGATGATTGCAAATGATATCTTAATTTGGCGTTTAAATTAAATGATGACCAATCCCCATTAACAGTTTTGTAGTTAACTTCTTTGCATTGTTGGCACTACTGAAATGTTGGGGCATATTGAAATATCTTCCCCTAACTAAGAAAAATAACCCTCATATGTGTGATACAGAATGGTACTTTTTTGGGTTGGGCCCCAGACCTTCAATAGAGTATTCCCGTTCTTATACCATAGTAATTGAATTTTTTTTTTCCCCAGGAGTCATTGAGTTAGACATTTATATCTTATTTATTTGTCCTTGAAAAATAAAATGGCTTTTACACATATATATGTATATAATATACCCATTCCCCAAGCTGAAGTAAATAGAAAATAATAGCCTCTAATATGCAGACTTGCATCTAAAGCTTTTTCCCCTTTGAGTTTTATGTATGACAGTTACAGTTACTATGGTTGATTATTTCATATTGTGATATCCTCTTCTTACACAGATATAACATATACTTAATGCCATATCATAATAGTAAGCTGAAAGAATTAGAGATTGTCATAAAAATGTATCACTTTGAGCACTTATTTTTATATCATAATTTATTTTCTTGCAATGTAAAATATTAGATTTTAAAAAGTTCAAGATCCTTCTTTTATCAGCTTCATTTTGAAAAATAACACTAGAATAAAATGTTAATTATTTAAAATAAAATAAAATTATATTTAATTTTATATCTATAACTTTCACAAGAAACAAAGTTTCAAATATTTGACAAAACAATTGCAATGAGAATAAATCAAAGTAACCTTTTTAAAATGTCACCTCTGCTCCATTTATGTATTCTTTCATGATAGTAAACATACCTATATATTTAATTTATGACATTTGTCATTTTCATAGGTATTTATTAAGATAATATTGAAGTTATTTATGTGAGTATATCACCATAACTTAATTAATTTACCAATATAAATGTGAATAGAGTCTTTCTTCTATCTCAATTACTTACCACTAATGTGTAAGAAATAACATAGAAATAAATACAGGTAAAAATGTTAACATCCCTCATTTATAGGGTCACCTAGAGTCAGAGACAACTTGGTGGCACATATCATATAAAAATATATGGCACCGAGACTGGTTTGGCTCAATGGATAGAGCGTCGGCCTGAGGACTGAAAGGTCCCAGGTTTGATTCTGGTTGGGGGCATGTACCTTGCTTACAGGCACAACTCCAGTAGGGGGCGTTCAGAAGGCTGCTGATCGATGTTTCTCTCTCATCGATGTTTCTGACTTTCTATCCTTCTCCCTTCCTCTCTGTAAAATAACAATAAAATATATTAAATATACATATATATGGCTTATGTAATTCCTCATATTTTAAAATGATTTTATTTTGAGAAGAAAGGAGAGAGAGTGAAATAGAAACATCAATAATGAGAGAGAATCATTGATCAGCTTGCCTTCTGCACACTCCACACTGGGGATGAAGCTTGCAATTTGGGCATGTGCCCTGACCAGGAATCAAACCATGCCCTCCTGGCTCATAAGTCAATGCTCAACCATGGAGCCATGCTGGCTGGACATGGTGCTCATTTTCTTAAAAAAGGAAGCAGCTTAAATAAACATGTTAAACATAAATATGAGTGTTTGTTAGGTGTGAAAGACAAACCTAAATTGTGAAATACTCTGTATTTATGACTATATAATATTCTGGAAAAAGCAATACTATGGAGACAGCAAAGATCATTGGTTACCCAACCTTAGGAGGAATGGAAAGATGCATATGTGGAGGATTTTATAGGGTAGTACAAATACTCTGCATGGTACATTTTTTTGAACCCACAGAATATGCAACATCAAAAGTGAATCCCATTGTAAACTATAATTTTGATGATTTTGATGTCTCATATAGGTTCATCAATTGTAACAAATGTAGCACTTTGGTGGGGAATGCTGATAATTTGGGAGGCTATGCTTTGTGGGAGACAGAGGGTATATGGAAAATCTCTATATCTTCTTCTAAATTTTCCTATAAATCCAAAATGAAAAAAAGCGTATTTTCTGCATAAAATTTAGTAAAACACAAATGAAATATAATTCAATCTTGTGGTAAAATAAATGTCAGGAATCATCTTTCTTTATTAAAAGTAGAACTTTGAGAAATATTTCCCTGAAACCATATAAAAGAGTGACCAATAGTTCAAAAAACCTTTCATTTACCCATTTACACAGGAAATATCCACTCACTATGAAAAACAATTATCAAACTGCAAGAAAAAATACTTCTGTGTAATTATTATCTTAATAATTTCCTGGTCTTCTTTCATTCTTATATTTAACTAGAGGCCCAGTGCACATATTTATATATGGGTAGGATGCTTAAGCCCAGCTGGCAATCAGAGCCAATTGTGGCCATCTTATCCAGTCCTGATTGGAGATGATTAGGCCAGACAGCATGTTGGGAGGAACCACAGAAAGTTGGCCGACAGATGGAGGTTGTCTGTGGGAGGACACTGACCACCAGGGGGCAGCTCCTGCATTGAATGACTGCCCCCACATGGTCAGTGCTCGTCATAGCGACCAGTCAACCAGTTGTTTGGTCAATTAGTCATATCAGTCTCAGTCGCTTAGGCTTTTATATATATATATACTAGTAGATAAGTCAATGCAAACACATTAACATTTGTATCCACTGCAAATGGACTGCAAATTCTTGAAATATAACATCAAAACTGGGGACAAAAACATTGGATACTGAATCTAATATTCAATCTCTGCTTCCTTTTTTGAGGCCAAATTTCAAAAAATTATGATATTCAAAACAAGAGGATTTCATTCATTAACCAGAAAATAGAAAAAAAAATTCCCAAAGAAATATTTAGGACATTTGGTACTAACACATATATTGTATATGGACACATTATGGAGCAGAATATAAATCATCCATTTGTGATGAGCCTGGAGGTTTACTTCTGAGAATTTTAGAAAGATTATAGTGGAAAAAGCACCTAAGAATAAGCTTTTCTAAAAGTAACCTTTAGAAAACTTGATCAGTTGGAGATAAAAGCAGGAATGTGTGACTTAAAATGCCACCCTAGGAGATCAGGAGTAAGGTGGTATGAAGTGGGCCATACTTGAAGCTGGAAGTATACGTTCTGACATGCTTTGGAGGAGGGGAATTCTCTCTTAGTTAATATCCCTGCTCATGTGGACCTGGCAAAGCACCAAGTCCACCTCAGTTTTGAGTTAGGGTAATACAATTTGATTCAGTTTGTGACTTGTGGAGAGGACTGGATCAGAAATTGTCCTGATTTTGCTTAACTTTGAGCAGGTTACTTACTCTTCCCAGATATTGAGGTTTTATTTGTATCTCTTTGTATAATGTAAGATCTGGCATCTCTGATCACCAATAATCTTTCTTGCTCTAAATTCTATGACCCAATTGTATTAGCTTTTTTTGGTAACATTTCCCTTACTTATCTGACTCATGATGGAAGTATTCTAAGTGTAATGCAGACTCTTCATTTTCAATCTAAGATATTAAAAAACACTTAATTACTAAACAACAAAGAAATCAATCAGTCACCTACCATAAGATTAAGCCATTCCATTTCTAACTATTTGTCATAGATAAATAAATGCTTACATATACACAAAAGACATTTTTCACTAATCTTTATGGAAGCCTCTTTTTTTTTGTAATAGCCCCAAACTTGAAATAATCCAAATGGCCATATATGGTTGCATAGATAAATAAATTGTAGCAAGTCTGATAAACAAACATTATTTAGCAATATAGATAAATAGATTATGAATTCAGAAACACGGAGGAATCTCAAAATAATTATGCTGAGTGAAAGAATATAAATGAAAAGAATTCATTCATATTATGGAATTTAATTAATATAAAATCTTATAAACCAAATACATTAATAAGAAGCAGGCTACTGCATGCACAAGGTAAAACATGGAAAAGGATGGGAAGTAAGGATTAAAAAAGGACACAAGAAAACTTTTGGGGATAATGTTTTATTATTTTGACTGAGGTGGTAGTTCAAATAAACACACACAAACATAGTATATATATATATATATATATATATATATATATACACATTTATATATACATTTATATATATATACACATATATGCGTGTGTATGTACGTGTCAATATTTATCAGATTTTAGTTTTTGCATGTGGAATTATAGTATATTTGTTTTATTTAGTAAAGCTATTACAAATTAAGTGTAATTTATTTAAGAAGAAGGAAGTCTGAGGCAATTTATTAAAACAAATATATTTCTGAGGGTTTATTTGAACTATTGGCTAAGACATGGCATAAAGATGGATCATTTAAATTTGATGAATCAGTGATACTCTTAAAATAATAAATTGCAATGGGAATATATAGAAATCATAGAAATGTGTTATAGATAGAATTATATCCAATAATTCAACATAATTTATAGCCCCTAAAACTCTTTAGTATACATAGTATGCATATATAAACTTAATTCATAACAGCCCGATTTACAAATTAATGGAGGAAAGAAATATTATCCAAATGATGTTCAGGTAAAATGCTAGCATTTGGAGAAATCAATCAATTTAGATGTTCAGATTACATAACCTCACATTTCATCTAATCTGCATATCTATATCTATCTATATATATAAATAAGTAACATGCAAATTAGCCAAGATGCTGTAGGACCAGCTCAGGGAGGAGGCTATGCACACAGAGGGGCCCAGAGTGGAGACACAACACATGGGGGCCTTTTCTCGCTGGGAGACAGTATGCCAGCAGTTCCGCCTCTGCAAATGAGCTGCAGAGGAAACACCTTTTTCTGACCACTCATTGGCTAAGCTCCCTGTACGTCACTTGCAGTGTTCTTGGAAACTTGGATAATAAGAATCCAAAAAGATGATCTAGGGTTTTTCTACCTCATTCCTGGAGGAAAAAACAAAGGTCTGCTGCTAGAAGGACTAAGAAATGTTATCTTCTGCCCTAGACAGTTTGACTCAGTGGACAGAGCCTGCCTGCAGACTGCAGAGTCTGGGTTCAATTCTAGTCAAGGGCATGTACCCAGATTGCAGGGTCCTCCCAGGTCAGGGCTCATGCAGAAGGCAATCAATCAAAGTGTCCCTCTCACAGTTATGTTTCTCTCTGTCTTTCCCTTTCTCTCCCATGCTCTCTAAAAATCAATGAAAAATATCCTCAGGTGAGGAGAAATAAAGGAAAGAAAGAAAGAAAGAAAGAAAGAAAGAAAGAAAGAAAGAAAGAAAGAAAGGAAGGAAGGAAGGAAGGAAGGAAGGAAGGAAGGAAGGAAGGAAGGAAGGAAGGAAGGAAGAAAGAAAGAAAGAAAGAAAGAAAGAAAGAAAGAAAGAAAGAAAGAAAGAGAAAGAAAGA
>PVJN01061715.1:0-11213 GCA_004026805.1 Lasiurus borealis
TGAACCCACAACCTGGGAACCTGCCCTGACTGGTAATCGAACCTGCAACCTTTCGGTATATGGGAGCATGTTCCAACCAACTGAGCCACATCAACAGGGTGACATATCTGTGTAATAATGAATGATATTTGGTATTGTTTCAAAACAGAAATATGTAGAAATTTATTACTTCTTAACCTTACCTTTCTTTTAAAAAAAAACTTAATATTGAAGAATAGGTCAATGAATTTTCCTAAAATAAAGAACATCCAGTTCAAGAAATGGAACATGACCAATAGCCAAGAGCTTCCCCTGTGCTCCCTTCCAGGCTCTGCCTTCTATCAAAGGTATTTGCCATCTTGAGTTGTTATTACTTTGGTTAGCTTTGCCTGTTTTTTCTTTTGTATTATATTGTATGATACAGGAAGCAAATGAGCACTTCATGTACCTGGCTTCTTTCAATCAATATTATGTGTGTAAGATTCATCCTTATTGTTCTATGTAGTTGTAGATGTTCATTTTTATTGCATATCATTATTCCATTGTATGAATAGATCACTAGCTATTTATTCTTTCTTTTATACTTACAATTTCTTCATCTAGAAATATGGCCCCTACAACCAGCTACAAAACTCTAACTTCCATGACTTTGTCTGAATCACCGAGTTCAAATGATGTCCTCTGGAGAGAGAGACTAACCTATCCCAGGCTTTTCATCTCTTCAGTTGTGTACATGTGTGTGTAGGCATAGCCAGTGGATACAGGGCAATGAGGGAAGGTGGGGGGGGGGAGTGCGGATGAGGGCATGTCCTGGGGGGTGGGGAGGACAATAGGGGGAAAAATAATAATTAATTAATTAATAATTAATTAAAAACAAAAGCCACCTGGTCCACTTTGGCAGCTCCTAGCTGCATGTGACTGCTGAGCATTTGGAATGTGGCTAGTATAAACTGAGATGGGCTACAGGAGAAAAAAACATGGCAGAGTTCAAAGAATTGGCATGAAAAGTTATGTGAAATAACTTAATGATTTTTATATTGATTTTTTATTGAAATGATTATGACTTGGACTGAATAAAATATATTATTAGAATTGATTTCACCTGTTTGCTTTTTTTTTCACTTTAAAAGTTTGGCCACAAGAAAATTTAAAATTACATAGGTGGCTTTCATTATACTTTTATTAGTTAGTGCTGATCTAGATTACTAGCTCAGTTATTCTGCCAAAAGTTAGGACATTGAACCTGATAAACTCTCCAGTTATTTGTGCAAAAATTCTCTGAAGATCCAGGTGCCATTGGAGCCAGTACATGGATGCTCAGTTCCTGGCAATTGCACAACTGCCTCTTCATCAACTTGAGATTGGTCCAAGTGAGAAGCAACACATGCCTGTCCCAGTTTGAGAGTGCTACACGTACAGTACGCCTTGGGTAGCCAACAAGCTAGCATATTACATTAAGCACTGACACTACTTAATTAAAAATGTGACAAGAGAAGTTGATTATAAAAGTATACGAGGCTAAAAATGATGAGAGACTTCACATTTCCAGCCTCCGTAGGGAAACTACTTTTCGCCTCAGTTAACACTGTTTATAGCTGCTGTTGGTTTATATGGAAAATGTGGCAGCTAAAGTTCAAACGATTTATATTTGGCAATATAATTTGTATGGGTTCATTTTGGAGGCCAGCTGAATAATAAAAATGGCAATTAATTTTAAAGTTTTTGACCACAAGTTTAGGTTTTATCATCTACAGACCACATTCTAGATCAATTGCAAGCATTCAAATTAAGGTGGTCCCACAAGCCCAGAGCCATAAAGAAATTAAGATAATACTTAAATGTAAGATTTTTTTAAATGGACATATGACTCCTAACAACTTTACTGAAGTCCCTAGTCTACTCATATGTAAAGTTTTATTCTGCTTATGGTTTTAACCTGGAAGGATTTCAGGACTGTTAAACATTTCATTAGGCAAATAGATTCTTAAATTTCCCAGCACATCTGACATCTGAGTTCTCATTTTTTCTACCCATGTTTTCCTGTTCTTCTTCTGTGTCATTATTACTCACTGTTGGCAAATATACTCACATACCTCTTATCTTTAAAATCATAAAAGTTTAAATTATTAAAAATGTAGAGAAATATGTCTTCTGGATTGTGCATTATATTATGCTTCTAATCCCCAATTGCCTAATCCCTTAATTAAAACTGTAGCAGTTTAAGTCATTAGAATGATGTTTTAGTGATTCTATGTTTTAATTGCATTTAAATGATGAATATTTGATGCTGTATATTTGTCAGACAAATAGGAATAAGCACCCTAATTCCCTCAAAGACAATTAACGATGATTGAAAGCTAGAAAGGCCTTGATTAAAAGAATTAGGAAATTAGACAAAACCTGTAAATGTGTCCAAGGGGCAAATTCAAGGACTTCATCCTAAATACCTTTATGGGAAAAAAGAAAAACCATGCTGATTTTAGAAAAGATTAAAAATTGAACAGGCCTAGAGTTTTCATCAGGAAATGATCTGGTTTTAGAATCTCCATTATTTTTTAAGCTTTGGAGACTGTTTTAGAAACAGCTCAGCTTCTGTGGAATGATCCTCTGAGCAAAGCACGGACTAGAATCTGTTTTTCTATCATTGGATCCTCACATAAAATCAGCCCACTAAAGTCCTCCCATCTTGAGGAGGAACAGAAAGAATGAGAGCTGAGGAATGGGTGTCTGGGTGTTGTCACCCACAGAGCAGTGTGCTGTGCTTGTGAAGGTTGTGCAAGGCCACTAACGACAGGAAGCAAAGGACACGGGCATTTGGCATTCTTCACAGGCACAAGATGATTGTCTACATTGAAGTCAGAAATATCAGAGCTGAAAAGGGACCTTAGAGATCCTTGAATTCCACTCCTCCTCTTCGTGAGAAAGAGGAAGCTGAGGTCCAAAGGGAAGGGGGCATGATCATTACTGGCAGAGCATGTTCTGTTCTGCTTAGAAAGTATATCAAGGCAAAGGCTGAAAAATGTGAGTTCTCTCTCTCTCTCTCTCTCTCTCTCTCTCTCTCTCACACACACACACACACACACACACACACACACACACTGTGGCCTTCTATCCTCAGTAAATTCTCCCAGAGGGTTCTTTTGGTATATTTTGTATATTTGAAGACAGAGCTCTTTTTAAAAAATATATTATTTTTATTTTTCCAGTTTCATTGAAGTGTGATTGAAAAAACTGCGTATATTTCAGGTGGACACATGATGTATTGACATACATAGATCCTGTGAAGTGATTATTGCAATCAAGCTAATAAACAAATGAATATATCCATTGCCTCATATAGTTCCTATGTATGTGTGTGTGTATGGGGGGGGGTGAGAACATTTAAGAAGCACTCTCTTGGCAAATTTTAAGTATACAATACATATTATTAACTATAGCCACCATCCTATACAGTAGTTTCTAGAATTTACTTATAACTAAAAGTTTCTATCCTTTGACAAGATATATAATATTGTTGGCAAGCAGGTGGAGAAAAGGAAGCCCTTATACACTGTTGGTGGGGAAGTAAATTGGTACAGCCATATGGAAAACAGAATGGCAGTATGCAAGTTCCTCAAAAAAATTAAAATTAGAACTGTTAAAGACAAAACCACAGACCCCAAATGGCATCACTTGTGTTAAAGCCTGTGATACCAAACCTAGACTTCATACCTGACTTAATTGCAGTTTAACCTTCACCACAAATGTAATCTTAATCAACCAGTTGAATATGCTGGTCAAGCTCCATATGGTAATCGGATACATTCCCCTATCCATCCCCCAAAGGAAGAAGAGATCCTCTGTGCTAAAATTCTTGCCATCCTCTTCCCCTCCAAGAGGTGTTCTGGCCTAAAAATAATCCTTTCTTTTTTTTCCTCCCTAAGAATGCCTTTGCCCCACCCTCCTTCCTAGAAGAACCTTTCATTTTGTACCGTTCCTCTGAAGGCTCTTCTAGTTGCTACTTGGAATACTGCCTGATTCATGAATCAAATGCATAATAAAGCCAATAGATACTTAGATGGACTCACTTGAATTTTGTTTTTTTGACCAAACTATCCTATGCTCCAAGTGATCCTACTTCTGGGTATCTGTATCCAAAGGAAATAAATTCACTTGAAGGGATAGCTGCACCCCCATGCTCACTGCAGTCTTATTCAGAATAGCCCAGGTAAGGAAACAACCGAGATGCCTCTGGACAGGGGAGGGAGCTCTTTTAGTGGACCTGGACCTCTCCTCTGAGAAATCCTTCGGAAGGAAATATTTTCAGGTTCGGTCCTGTAGTCGTTTGGGACAGGAGACAACTCATTTATCTTAAGCCTACAGTTACCAATAACGTGATGTACAAAGAAGGATGTATAACTTTTTTTTTATTTTAGCAGCCTTATCTGTGGACAAAGGACCCAGGTTTTATTCATTTACAGCTCATACACTGCCACGTTCCAGTTGGACCGTTTGCAGTCCTTCCCAATACGGACATACGTACCAACAGAAAATGAAAGACTCACCTAGAAGGCAAGGTCATAACTTTAAGCAGCCATTGGAGAATACTACAATTTTTAGCAACCATTTGATACTGTTGTCTGATTCTGAAGTGAAATATTGAGTCAAAAATACCCCGCCTTGTTTGGTGTTTTCTAAACCTTTGAGGTTTGATTGAAAAGGCCAAATTTCTGCCTCCTACAGGGCTATCTGCTTCATTCAGCTCCCACACATTCAGCAACTCCCAGCCCCCCTCAGAGCTCAGGCCTTCAACCACTCTGGCACAAGGTGTCTGTCTCATCTTGGCTCTGTTGCCTGTAGGGCCATATCAGTCTTTGCTGGTGAAGGAGGTGGAGCTTTCCTGTGTGTTGTAGGGTATTTAGCAGGATCCCTGGCTTCGACCTCTCTCTCAGTCACAATAAAAGTCTCCAGACATTGCCCCATGTGAGAACCACTGCTCTCGCATGGCAATTCTGTAGGAAGGGGCCGCCTGTATAATCTATGGTGTCTGTCTACTTTTCCCCAGCTCTAGGTGCAGTGCCTGCTACAGACCTTGCAGGGATGTGCAGCAACCCAGGCCCTCTAGGAGGAACCTAACAAGTTTCTTTCCTGGGCGTGGTGGCTACTCTGCTTTCCTATAGCATGCTGAGAATTTCTCTGATGAAATATAAGAATCTCCATAGAGTTGGAGACCATGCAAGAAACCACAGCATCGGTGCCCTCCTCAGATGACTACCCCCACTTTTGCAGCTGACAGCATTTCTTAAGCAGACCGAGCCCTGGCTCCCAATGAGAGGAGGGGGAGACTTCTCTTTGCCTAAGAACCTAATTCTTGATTCTCCTCAACCCCCTGATGAAATAGTCCCAGAGAGCACTAGAGAGACTTTTATAAAAAGATAGAGTGAGTGTCCCCCACTTCCACTAACATGAGTTGCAAATGTGTCACCTACCAACAGGTAAGGGATGTGGATCCTGCTTTGTAAAGGCAGTGTTGATTTCAATCATCCTAAATAAATTAGCTTTCTTCCTAACTCCTTTGGTAAGACTAAGTTCACACACCAGTGTAACTAGAGAAGAGGGTATGTGGGAACAGGAAAGAGTGGGAGAAGGATTTTACACTCTATCGAAATAAGAGTATCAGCACCTGTTGTGTGTTTTTTTTTATATACAAAAATAAAAAGCAATTTTTATATGCATGCTTAGACTCTTCCTGCTTCCGGAACCCCTTTCCAGCAGTAAAACTATCTCATTGTATAGGGTTTGTGGTGTTTTTTTGTTATTTTTACATCAGTGTTTATGCTCAGAGTCATAGGGCAGCTGGTAGGTACACAGATGAGAAAAATATCAGCAGGCAGAATCTTTTTCTGCTTCTCTCCTTAATTTCCTCCTTTGCATGCAGGAACAGAGCGAAGTGCTTACAAGGAGATTCTCGAGGCCATTCTAGGTGAGTGCAGGGAATAAATGGTGTGACAGAGGAACCCCCACTGATACTAAGAGGGGAACAAAAGCTTCTTTCCAAGACAGCTAAATCTGTTTGCATAACTCAGCACTTCTCCTGGGACTAGGGCTCAGAGCAGGGTTGCAGAGATGCTGCTGAGGGGTCACAGAGCCTGTGCCCTGAGAAGACATCCTGCAGCTGTTTGATGGTGCCATCTCCAAAGGCAGGTGGTCTGAACTGGGTGAACCCTCCCCCTGACACTGAACTCTGGCACTAGCTCCTTCCCCGGGCTCCAGCCTTACGTCTGCTCTGCTGTCAGGAGAATTGTTAGATTCTGATTGCTGAATTGTATTTTTTAAAATGTATTGGGGTTACATTGGTTCACAAAATCATACAGACTTCAAATGTATAACTCAAGCAAACCTTATTTGCACACTGCCTCCTGCACCCATTGCCCCAAGCAAAGTATCTTTCTGGTCCCACACTCCTTCCCCTACCTCCACTTACTCCCACCAACCTTTGCCTCTGGCTATCACCACATAGTTGTGTCTCTGTGTTGTATCTCTATGTTTTTTTGGTTAATCACTTCACCTTCTTTCATCCAGTCCTGTTCGATGTATCCATCCCTCTCTTTTATTTTGTTTGTCAGTTTATTTGGTTCATTAGATTCCACATGTAAGTAAGATCATATAGTATTTGTCTTTCACTGACTGGCTTATTTCACTTAGCATAATATTTTCTGGGTCCATCCATGTTTTCACAAAAGGTAAGAATTCCTTTTTTTTTTTGACTGAGTAGTATTCTATTGTGTAAATGAACCATAGCTTTTTTAGTGTTTGTAGTAAATGGAGATAGTAGAGCTATAATTCTGAAGTTTTAGCAATGTTAATGAACCTAAATACAAAAAAATGTTTTAGCTTTTTCAAAAAAGAAAGAAATTTTTCTTTCAAAGCACATATTTTGAATCCCAGAACTACAGAGTCATCCACCAATGGACTTCATGGGGTCTCTAAACCCCTTGAAATAAATCGAACGCACATGCATTTTGCTAAAATAGATTTCATATCTTTTTATCAATTTCTCCAAAGGGATTCATAATTGATGAAAGGTTAAGAACTATAGTCCCAGAGGCAGTCATGAAGGTACCTTTTTTTGTTTGTCTAGAATTTTGACTTGTGTGTGCACATGTATATGTGTGTGTGTGTGTGTGTGTGTGTGTGTATGTGTTTGACTTTGAGTTGTTTGAGACCAGATAGTTTAATTGGTGTTTTTCTATGCGATATTTTCCTAGATGGTGAACCAATTTTGGTTTGAAAGTTCTCTGGAGATTCAATTCTTTACTGCAGTGGGAGTGACTTCATGTTAGTTTTGTGATAACAGTTTCCACAATGGCTTCTATTGGGTTTGGATATTCTATTTTTCTCATTCATATAGTGGCTTTTTTAACTGGTTAAAATTCTTGAGATAGAACATGGCTCAAACAAATGTATTCTGTGGCCTCAAACACCTTCTAACTCATCCATACAAATAGTCTTCAAAGCAGATTTTAGTTAACCAAAATGTCATGGTGACTTTCTTATTAAAGTACACTCACAATTAGCACATTTACTTCCCCTCCTTCTCGGCATTATTATTATTTCTTTGCAAATGCATTCCCTTTGGAACATGTGAAGCTGTCTGCCACTTTCCTTCTGCAAAATTGTCACTTATATATAAAAAACTAACACCTTTTACCCAGCTATCTTGATAAATAAAATATCACCCTACACAGAACCCTTCTGATCAAGATTTAGAAGTCAGAAGGTCAATATAGCAATCAAGAAGTTTCTGACTCAATATGGAAGCTTTTTTCCCCCACTTCATAAGTCTTATTCTAAGTTTCTCTTTTTATTAAATCACAATGCCAGGCAAAGTCAGGGACATGCTGTGCTTGTCATTGTGGTTTATAGATCAATTGAAAGCCAGTATTAATCATCTGTCTTGATTTTAGAACCTATTAATTTTCCTAGAACAGTACCCCAATGACACAAGTCCTTCATTCTATGATCTTATGCAGTGTCATCTGCCTTTCTTCCTCTTAGAATAAACCTTAGAAAATGTTAGTTACATAAAAGCACATTTTAAAAGTAAATCTATATTTTCACTGGCTAAGTAGATAAAAGTTCAGTTTAACAAAACAATGCTTTGCTTCTATTTTCCTTAGGAATCTTTAAATTATAGATGGTACTCTAGGTCTAGGTCCACTAACTAGAGATAAACTTGAGTCTCTTTTCTAATTATCATAAAGGATTTTATGAAGAATGGACTAAGCTTGATTCTCAGACCTGAGGTCCTCAATTTTTTTGGTAATGAGAGTTTATTTTTTTAAGTTCTCAAATGTCTTGAAATTATGACAAGACATTTAGATAGCAAAGTTCTTAGGAGAAAGTCTGTACATGGTAAGCCCTCAACAAATATTGTTCAGTGAATCAGTGGAGTTGAGAAAGGAGGATTGTGAAGAAGCTAGGGAATGCTACTAGGTAAGGCCTCAGAATATCCTGACCGGAACCTGTGTAGCTGGGTCAATCCTGGGTTCTTCTGGAAAAGCTTTATTTCTGGGTAGCATATTATGAATTTACTAGAGGCCCATTGCAGGAAGATTCCTGCAATAAGGCTTCCTGCGGCGGTTTCCGCTGCCCTGCTTGCTTCCCTCCCTTCTCTGCTGCCCTGCTTGCTTCCCTCCCTTCTCTGCTGCCCTACTTGCTTGCTTCTCCACAGCTTTGCTCCTTTCTGCAGCACTTGGTTTCTTTCTATGCCACCTTCAGTCTTTGCTCTGTGCCTGTATATGCAAATAAACTGCCATCTATAAGTTAATTTGCATAGATGCTCTTGATTGGCTTGTGGAGCTAGCAGAGGTATGGTCAGTTTGCATGTTTCTCTTTTATTAGATAAGATTATCTTGTAATAGAATGTAAACCCTTTGACTTGATTCCAAGTGTCATTAAATTAAACATTGAATGGTGTGGCTTTAGAGAATATGAGTCAAATGTTTGTTCATTACAAAATTAATACAGTTCTTAGGTTATAAAGAGAATTTAGTCAGTACCAGACAGAAATGTCATAGGCCTTTCTGAGATTTTTAATTAAGGGACAATTTTTATGCATATTTAAAAACTATATATATATATATATATATATATATAAAAGTGTCCCCCTGGGAGTTTGACCAACTGGGAATTCGATCACTTGCAATGATGTGTGTTGACCACTGAGGGGTGGTGCAGAACAAAGGAAGGAAGGACCCAGCCAGCAGCCGGCAGCCCCTAGGGACCTTACCTGTGCATGAATTTTGTGCACTGAGCATCTAGTATGAATATACTTATGATAATATTAAAAAATATAACTATCACATGACCAAGCAAGCCTACTCTTAAGCCTTTATTTAAATAAATAAATAAATGAATAAATAACATTAATTTGAAAGATATATCCATCCCTAGTTCATTGTAGCACTATTTACAATAGCCAAGATATAGAAACAACCTTGGTATCCAACAGCAGATGAATGGATAATGAAGATGTGATGCACACATACATAAAAAGAATGAAATTTTGCCATTTGTAATGACATAGATGGACATAGAAGGTATTATGCTAAGTGAAATATGTCAGAAAAAGACAAATACCATATTACATCACTTGTATATATGTAGAATCTAAAAACCAAAATAAATGAGCCGGAGAATCCAAGATGGCTGCATAGGTAAACACCTACAATGCTGCCTTGCACAACAATTTCAAAACTATAACTAAAAAACAGAACGGACAGCATCCAGAACCACAGGAAAGCTGGCTGAGTGGAAATTCTACAACTAGAAGGAAAGAGAGGGGCTCATGGAGACTCAGAGGAGCTGCAAAAAGCTAAGGTATTCCCACGTGTGGAGAAAGTGGGTGCAGAACTACCTGGCTGGCTTTCTCTGGCGGGGGGAATACAGAGACTCCCAACTGCACTGAACCCCTTATCCTATGGCACTGAACCCCAGGTCCGGCCAAAACTCATATGGGGAAAGTTTGGACTGTGAAAAGTGCACGGAAATTTAGGGGAGCCGCGAAAGGGCTCTGGTGGCATGCATGGCACTGCACGCAGAAGACCGACTGTTGATTGTGCCGCCGGATTTCACGAGTGATCAGGAGACACAGCCTCCACTGAGCCTCTTCTAACTTCACGAAACCCCAGTTTTAGGCAAGACCCTAGGGACCCAGACTGATATGGTCCTGGAACACAGGGAAGCCAGAAAAGCAGCGCTCTATAGGCACTGCACACACACACAGGGACCACTCCAGCGATTACCCAGAGACACATGAGACCCAGGGGCTGTGTAGGGCGGAGCCGACTAGAAGGCAAGGCGGTCCCTTAAGCCCTGAAACTCTACCCCTCCCAAGTTCAACAGAGAGGCTTTTGAAGTTTTGCAAATTTTGTATCATAAGGTTGAATCCAACACAGAAGTCCTCCCAGTATAGTGAAAATGTGGAGACAAGGGAAAAGATCACAAACAAAAGAAATGGAGGAAAACAAACAACTGGATATAGAGTTCAAAACCACGGTTATAAGGTTTTTTAAGAATATCCTAGAAAAGATGGATAAATTTAGTGAGACCTAAGAGGAGATGAAAAAGGACCAACTAGAGATGAAAAAGGACCAACTAGAAATTAAACATACACTGACTGAAATAAAAAATATTATACAGAGACCTAATAGCAGACTAGAGGAATTCAAGAATCAAGTCAAAAATTTGAAATATAAAGAAACAGAAAACACTCAACTGGAAAAGCAAGAAGAAAAAAAGAATCCAAAAATGTGAAGATAATGTAAGGAGCCTCTGGGACAGCTTCAAGCATACCAACATCAGAATTGTGGGGGTGCCAGAAGAACAGAGAGAACAAGATACTGAAAAGCTACTTAAAGAAATAATAACTGAAAACTTCCCACATCTGGTAAAAGAAATAGACTTACAAGTCCAGAAAGCACACAGAACCCCATATAAAAGGAATCCAAAGAGGACTACACCAAGACACATCATAATTAAAATACCAAGAGCAAGGTAAAAGACAAAAAATTATGAACAAATACATATCTATCAACAAGTGAATCTAAAAATTAAGTGAACTAAAAATTAGATCAACAGAATAAACTGGTGAATATAATAGAATCAGGAGCACAGAAAGGGAGTGGACTGTTAATTCTTAGGGGGAAAGGGGTGAAGGGTGTACAGGGAGAGACTGGACAAAAATCATACAC
>PVJN01061716.1:0-11212 GCA_004026805.1 Lasiurus borealis
AAAAATTATGAACAACAAATACATATCTATCAACAAGTGAATCTAAAAATTAAGTGAATTAAAAATTTGATCAACAGAATAAACTGGTGAATATAATAGAATCAGGAGCACAGAAAGGGAGTGGACTGATAATTCTCAGGGGGGAAGGGGTGAGGGATGTACAGGGAGAGACTGGACAAAAATCATACACCTATGGATGAGATCAATGGGAGGCAGGTAAGGGCAGAGGGAGGGGTGGGAGCTAGGTGAAGGGGTGCTATGGAAGGGAAAAAAGAGAAACAAATGTAATCATCTGAATAATAAAGATTTAATTAAAAAAAAATAAGGTTATTCAAGAATCTTCTACAAACCACTGACAAACTTATTGAGAACTCTGAGAAACTTAGTAAATCCTTCAAAGATCTTAATGCGAATGTCAAAAAAAAAATGGAAAAGGATCAGTCAGAAATTAAGCATTCACTGTCTGAAATAAAGAATAATATACAGAAATCCAACAGCAGACTAGAGGACCCCAAGAATCAAATTAAAGATTTGAAATATGAGGAAGCAAAAAAAACACCCTAACAGAAAAACAAAAAGAAAAAAGAGTCCAAAAATATGAAGATAGTGTAAGGAGCCTCTGAGACAACTTAAAGCATACCAACATCAGAATTATGGGGGTGCCAGAAGAAGAGAGAAAGCAAGATACTGAAAACCTATTTGAAGAAATAATGACTGAAAACTTTCCCTACCTGGTGAAAGAAATGGACTTACAAGTCCAGGAAGCATACAGAACACCAAACAAAAAGAATCCAAAGAGGACCACACCAAGACACATCAAAATTTAAATGCCAAGGGCAAAAGACAAATAGAGAATCTTGAAAGAAGCAAGAGAAAAACAGCTACCTATAAGGGAGTACCCATATAACTATCAGCTGATTTCTTAACAGAAACTATGCAAGCCAGCAGGGAGTGGCAGGAACTATTCAACGTGATGAAAAGCAAGAACCTACAACCAATAGTGCTCTACCCAGCAGTGATATCATTCAGAATTGAAGGTCAGATAAAGAGCTTCACAGGTAAGAAAAAGCTAAAGGATTTCATCACCACCAAACCAGGATTATATGAAATGCTGAAGGGTTTTCTTTAAGAAGAGGAAGAAGAATAAAAGGTAAAGATAAAAATTATGAACAACAAAGTGATAACAAATACATACCTATCAAGTGAATGTAAAAATCAAGTGAATAAAACAATCCGATGAACAGAATAAACTGATGAATATAATAGAATTAGGGGCATAGAAAGGGAATAGACTAACAATTCTTGGGGGAAAGGAAGAGTGAGAGGTGCAGGAAGAGACTGAACAGAAATCTTACACCTATGGGTAAGGACAGTAGCGGGGGGTAAGGGCATGGGGTGGGAGGGGTGAATCAGGTGGAGGGGATCTATGGGAGAGGAAAAAAAAGAGAAACATCTGTAATAAACTGAATAAAGATTTATTTTAAATAAATAAATAATAACCTCAGGAGGAAGACTCAAGAAGTGATGGCTTCCAGAACACCAGGAAAACTATGACACCAGGAAGGAATGCAAGTTCCTGTCAGCATTTTGGAACTCTGTGTGATGCCCTTCTACGTGCATGTACATGCAAACACACAAAATCACACTCACAAATCCCAAAGCTGAACTAAAATTTCCACACAACACAGATAAGCCAAGTGAAGAGCATGTGCGCCTCTTCTCTCTTGCTGCCATCGTAGGAGCGCCAGCAGTCAAAACAAAGTTCAATCCCTTCGTGACTTCTGACAGGAGCAAGAACTGTAAAAGGCATTTCAATGCACCTTCCCACATTTGAAGGAAGATTATGTCTTCTCCTTTTTCGAAAGAGCTGAGAGAGAAGTACAATGTTTGATCCATGCCCATCTGAAAGAATGATGAAAGTTCAGGTTGTTCGAGGACATTACAAAAGGCAGCAAATGGCAAAATAGTCTAGGTTTACAGGAAGAAATATGTCATCTACATTGAAGGAGTGTAATGAGAGAATGCTAATGGTACAACTGTTCATGTTAAGTATTTACCCAAGCAAGGTGGTTATCACTAGACTAAAGCTGGACAAAGACCACAAAAAGATCTTGAACGTAAAGCCAAATCTCACCAAGTAGAAAAGGAAAAGGAAAAATACAAGGAAGAAACAATTGAGAAGACGCAGGAATAAAATAATATTATATACAACTTTCATTAAAAACTTAAAATGAAAATAAAAATAATAAAAGACAGAACAGTTCCCAAGCCAGTAATATTTTGCTGTTATACAAAATTACATCTAAAGAAATTAGCATATCTAAAGAAAAAAAATTGTCCTTTATGAGGGAGGTTGGTCAGCCATGAAAGCTGGGATAAAGCAGAGCCACAGGCACACATATTGACAGACACACTATTGGATTCCCTGGAAGAATAAGCTCACCATTCATTCATTCCGCAAAGGTTTACTGAGCACCTATTAAATGCCAGGCACAATTCTAGGTCCGGAATACAAAGGTTCCTACTTAGCACTCTCTAGGAGATAGCTATGATCTTCCCATCCCTATTGTGAGATAAATGTATTAGGCTACCATATTTTCCAGCATATAAGACAACTTTTTAACCCAGGAAAATCTTCTTATAGCCATGGCTTTGTCTGGAAGGTCGTTCGGCTGTCTGGTCTAATTAGCATATCATGCTTTTATTATTAGATAACTCTGCCATTATAATACAAAAATAGGCACAGGCAATATGTAAACAAATAAATGTGGCTGTATTAAAAAAAACTTGCGCCCTGGCTGGTTTGGCTCAATGGATAGAGCGTCGGCCTGCGGACTCAAGGGTCCCAGGTTAGATTCTGGTCAAGGGCATGTATCTTGGTTGTGGGCACATCCCCAGTAGAAGGTGTGCAAAATGCAGCTGATGGATGTTTCTTTCCCATCAATGTTTCTAACTCTCTATCCCTCTTCCTTCCTCTCTAAAACAAATCAATAAAACAGATTTTTTAAAAAAAAAAAAACTTGCTTTATAGATTCAGGCATAGTTTGCTGATCCTTGTATTAACTCATGATGAAATAAAGCTGTCATGATGAAAAACACATCTAAAAAATAAAAAGGACCCCAAGTCAATTTTATAGAAAAGATTCCTTTATTAACTCTTGGTCGAGAATATGTTTATATACTTTCAGAAAACAACTCCAAGACCAAGTGGACTCCTGCAACAGAGAGGAACTGACAGGTCTGCGCCAACCACAAAGGCAAGAGGAGAAACAGTCCAGAGATGGAAGATGCTGACTACACCTTGCCATGCGAGCAGTTAGCAGCTGTGCATTGCTACTGGATGCCTAGGACCAAATCAGAGAGGGTCGGACAAGCATTGCCACCATTTGTCCACTATCCAGATACCATTAATGACATGTACACATAAGGAACTGTTTGAAATTGAAATTGGGACTCAAACATTTTTCTTTTGCTCTTGTGGGTTTATTTCTAGCCTACAGGGGCAAGATGTTTTTAAAGACAAGAATCAGGGGGTGGGAGGGGGAAGCAGATGCAGAGGCAAAGAAGCAATGAACAGACTATCATTCTACAGTGGGAAGGCAGGGGAGGTTGGGGGAGAGGGACCTGTAGAAGATCAACTGAAGGACTTGTATACATGTGTGTGTAGGCATAGCCAGTGGATACAGGGCAATGGGGAGGTGGGGGTGGGGGAGGGAGATGGATGAGGGCATGTACTGGGGGGTGGGGAGGACAATAGGGAAAATAATTAATTAATTAATTAATTAATTTTAAAAAGCATAACCAGTGGACACACACAGTAGAGGTATGAGGGCATGTGCTTCTGGGTAGGAGTGGGCAGGGAGAGGTTAATGTGAGTAAAAGAAGACATATGTAATACTTTCAATAATAAATAATTAAAAAAATAAAAATTAAATAAATCTAGAGATAAACCTCTATAAATTATATTTGAAGTTTGAAATCTGGGCATAATCCAATTAAGAAGTCTTTTAATAGGGTTCCTGCTTAATAGTGGGGGGGGAGGCACATACCATTTATTGGTCAAACACTATTCTTGCTACAATAAAAAATAGGATTAAATAGTACATGAAAAGTAAATTTTTAAACTGCACTCAATTGTCAGCAAATGCTATTAGAACAATACACAGGGCATCCAAAAAAATATATATGTATACTTTAGCAGTTGATATCTCAATTGATGTTTTCCAATTTAAGCCATAGAAAATAATAATTATTCAAAGTGTGTATATACATTTCTGGGACACCCTGTATATAAAATATTTCTTAACATTTTTTAAAAATATGTTTTTATTGATTTCAGAGAGAGGATAAGAGAGGGAGAGGAGGAGAGAAACATCAATGATGAGAGAAAATCATTGATCCTCTGTCTGCTTCACACCCCCTACTGAGAATGGAGCTCACAACCAAGGCAGGTACCTTGACCAGGAACAAAACCAAGACCTCCTGGTTTATAGGTCTATGCTCAATCACTGAGGCACACCAGCTGGGCCCTTAACAATTTTTAAATAAGTATTATAGCCCTGGCTGGCTCAGTTGATTGAAGAGTCATCTCATACACCAAGAGATGGCAGGTTCAATTCCCAGTAGGTTTGATCCCCAGACATGTACAGGAGTCAACTGATCAACATTTCTCTTTCACATCAATGTTTCTCTCTCTCTCTCTCTCTCTCTCTCTCTCTCTCTCTCTCTCTCAAATCAATTTTTAAAAGTGTCCTCAGGAGAGGAAAAGGGAGGGGGGAATAGGGGACATCTATAATATTGTTAATAAATAATATGTATTAAAGAATAAAAACAAAAAAATATTCTAAATTATGAAGCATGAGAGATATTCTATGCAGTAGGATATTTTCTTTCATATGGCAGTTAAACGTATTTACTATCTTCTGTCAAACACTGAAATACAAAAAGAATTGCCTTTTAAGGATCACTAAATGGAAAATATAAGAAAAAAACCTCTACAGTATGAGATTTATTTTATTAAAATAAAGTTTTATTTTTAAAATATAACAAATAATATAACAAATAAAAAATAGTTTCAGGGAAAAACTACTTAAGTATAACAACTGATAAGCAGCTGTAAATCCACAGATACAAAAAGATTAATGGCCAAGGGTTAGAGAACGGGGAGTGACTATTCAGTGGTTTCCTTTTTGGGATGATAAAAATGTTCTGGAATTCCATAATGGTGATTGTTGCATAAAATTGTTTAAAAACCACTGAATTGTATACATTAAAAATGCAAATTTTATGTTATGTAAATTATATCTTTAAAAAACTTGAGTAGTTATTGGCTGCCTAATGGGCCAGCTGGTGTGTGAAAGCAGCTTTCGCCCTCACTTTACAATACAAAATCCAGCTCAGGCTCTACACATCTAGTATGCTGAGCCCTTGCAAATGCATAGAATACAAATATATTTCATCACTCACATTAACCAATACAGTGTAAAGCATCTGAAAGACTCATGGCTTCTTTAAAAAAATAAAACCAAAAAGCACACTTTGGATGTCAGGACTAAGCAGAATTCTTGGCATCCTCAAGCTCAGGTTATAATTGGCTCTACTACTTACCCTACTCACCCTGATTGGAGGGAAAATACAATCTCATCTACAAAAAAACAAGAAGACAGGAAAAAAAGAATTTGGGGACTATTGCACCTCCAGGAAATAATTATTGAGTACACTATCTAGCAGTTTTCAATATATGCTCTGCAGGACCTTCCTTCCCCCAGCCTCCCAAACTCCTGCCCAAGTTCCTTGGCAATATCTAGTTCTTCAAGCAGAACAGCTCTATTTGTATTGTGTTTTAAACATTGGAAATATACTTCTTTTTTTTTTAATAAAAATGGCTCAATTATGTAGCAGACATCTATAAATATTGGTAATTTAAACTACCTCCCAATCTCCAAAACTCTTCTTTGAATAAATGTACCTTGATCTTCTCCTCTGCTCTCAAGCCACATGGTTCCAGGGGAACTGACTCAGATTCCATGAGTAGAATGTAACTCTATTGGCCAAGAAAAGTCTAGCACTCTTCTGGCCACAGTGATTAGTTTAGGATAGGCACAGAACCCAAACCAAAATCATACCCAAGACTGCCAGCACCAGCAGGGAAGAGGTATTATTTTTCAATAGTGGTTACTTAGCTGATAGAATGCATACCCAAAGCTGATATCTATCTTTGCCACTGCCTAAGAATGACATCAGAACAAAGAAAAGCAGAGCCAAGAGAAAAAGTAGGTCCAAATGACATCATTCAAGTCCCTGAATATTGCTGTGTCTAAAGGAAGATCTATTTCAAGGCTTTTTAGTTACTTCAGTCAATAAGTTATATTTCTGTCACCTACAAAAGAAAGAGTCACAACATCAGCCATAAAAAAGAATGAAATCTTACCATTTGCAACAGCTTTATGGACCTAGACACTATGATGGTAAGTGATATAAGTCAGTCAGAGAGACAAATACAAGTTCAGTTACATATGGAATCTAAAATATAAATGAACAAACAAAACAGAAACAGGCTTATAGATATAGAGAACAGATTGATAGTAGCCAGAGGGGAGGGGAATTGGGGGACTGGGTAAAAACGGTGAAGGGATTGAGAAGTACAGATGGATAGTTACAAAATAGTCACAGGGATATAAAGCACAGCATATGAAATATAATCAATAATCCTATATGATAAAAATGTAATATGCTAAGTGTCCGACCAATTGGTCGAATGCTTGATTGTTCAGTGGACCACTCTACCAGTCACTATGACACACACTGACCACCACCAGGGGGCAGATGCTCCAACCAGTTAGCTTGCTGCTGGGATCCAGCCGATCAGGACTGGGCCAATCAGGCCAGACACACCCTGGAACCCTCCTACAGTGGTCCCTCCCCAGCCAGTCAGCCCCCATTGGCTCAACTGGGACAGCCCCAATCACCAGCCAGGCCAAGTGCACCGAGCCTCTAGCATTATAATAAGCATGTATGGTGCCAGGTGGATATTGGAAAAACAAGGGGGAACACTTTGGGGTATAAATGTCTAACCACTATGCTGTACATCTGAAATTAATACAAAATAATATTGAATGTAAACTGTACTTTACAAAAATTTTAAAGAGTCACAAAACATGGAATATTACTTGGGAAAATAATTGAGGAATACCCATCTGGTTAATCAAGTCCAAACCTCCATCTGGTCAATAAACCCAAATCTTTATTATAAATTACAGTCATGGAAAAAATCTCCCAGAGATTGTCTTCTTGAATCCCCAGTACTTTCCTGAACATGCACAGCATTTTACAATTTCCAAGTCATTTTCCAATTCAAAATCTCATCCGATCTTCAAAAACAAAAGTCAGTATTCACATTGTATATTGGAAGACACTGAGGCTCAGAGAGAACTGAATAACTTGAAGTCATCCAATTTGAAATTAAGGCCTCTGTCTTTAAAAATTATACCTTTTCACTACTCATTACAGCTTTGCAATTCTCAGCAAGCAATACACAGGGCTAGGAACCTGACTGGGCTCAGTACAGACTTGCTACCTGACAGCATTGTTTTTCTGTCCCTGGCAGCTTTGCTTGTTTCATTCAAGCCTCACCCTGCTCCCTTTCCTCAGGGACTGAGATATAAACAAGCTCATGGCATAGCATCCCAATGCAGGTACATAATAAGTATGTGTCGCTCAACTGACTGGCAGCCCTGAAGGTCAATGGCCTTGCTCACACAGTAGTAGCCCTAGACCTAACAAATGCCCATCAGTGGATAAGATCTGAGAAGGAAGAAATGTTCTCTAAGATGCACCTATGGTGATAAACTACACTTAAGCCAACAATAGCTAACACTCATTATTGGCTAGGAAAACCTCAATAGCATACATTCAATGATTTAAAATGCATTAGACTCACACCATATACAACAATTAATTATGCATAAATGACCTAAGTATAAGAGCTAATAAGACATAAAAACAGTTTCTATTACCTTGGATTGGCAAAGTTCTTAGATATGACATCAAAAGCATGAGCAACAAAAGGAAAAAATTAAATAGGATGCCAAAAATATTTAAAAACTAATGTGCAACAAACATACAAATAAAAAGTATGTCTGTACATACATATTTTCCAGTTATAAAAAAAAATAAAGTTTTCTGATATATACTACAACATAGACAAACCTATGAACATTATGCTACGTGAAATAAACCAGACACAAAAGGAAAAATATTGGCTTTGACTAGTTGCTCTGTTTATTAGAAGAGCATCCTCCTGATACGTCAAGGTTGAGGATTCAATCCTGTTAAGGCACATTCAAGAAGCAAACAATAAATGCATAAATAAGTGGAACAACAAATCAATGTTTCTCTCTCCCTTCCCACCCCACCCCCGCTCTCTCTCTCTCTCAATCAACAATTTTTTTAAAAAAAGTTAAGCATTGTATGATTCTACTTATATGAAATACATATCTAAAATAAGCAATTCAGACAGAAAGTAGATTCAAGTTTAGCAGGAGCTAGAGGGAAGGGAGAAATAGGAAGATACTGCTTAATGGGTACAGAGTTTCTATTTGGGCTGTTGAAAAAGGTTTTGAATATAGATAGCAGTGATAGTTGGACAACACTGTGACTATAATAAGTGGTACTGAGTTGTACGCTTAAAATGGCTAAAATGGCTACAAAAGAGTCATGGGATGTAAAGTACAGCATAGGAAATATAGTCAATAACATTGTAATAACTATGTATAGTGCCAGGTGGGTATTGGAAATATCGAGGAAAACACTTTGTAAAGTATATGATGGTTCAATCACTACACTGTATACCTGAAATTAATACAAAATAATAATGATGTAAACTGTAATTGAAAAAATAAATAAATGGCTAAAATGGCAAATTTTCTTATATATTTTACCACCATTTTTTTAAAAACTTTTTTAAAAGAATGATATTCTGACACATGCTATAATGTAAATGAACCTATAAAATACTATGCTAAGTTAAAGAAGTCATACACAAAAGATCACATATTATTATTCCATTAATATGAAATATCAAGGACAGATAAATTATCCATGGAGACAGATAGAAAACTGACTGCTGCCAGGGGATAGGGGGAATGGTAATGAACTACTTAATAGGTAAGGCACTTTACTATGGGGTGATGGAAATGTTTGGAACTAAATAGAGGTGGTGGTTACATAACATTGTGAATATACTAAATATCACTGAATTGTTCAATTTAAAAAGGTCACTTTTATGTTATATGATTTTCACCTCAATAAACATTTTTTAACAGTATATGAGAGAATTTGGGAATCAGCTGAGCAACAGAATTAAGGCTAAAAGGAGAGGCAGGGCGAGGCAAAAAAATGATCAGAAACTCAGTGGGTAAGAGACATCCAGGAACAACAGCAAGAAGCAACTTGAGCCCTAGCTGGATTGGCTCAGTGGATAGAGCATTGGCTGGCAGACTGAAGGGTTCCAGGTTCAATTCCAGTCAAGGGCACATGCCTAGATTGTGGGCTTGGTACCCTAAACTAGCAATCAGACATCCTTCTTACAATCCAGGACAGCTGGCTCCTAACCACTCACCTGCATGCCTGCCTACCTGATCACCCCTAACTGCCTTCCCCGCCAGCCTGGTCTCCCCCTGCTGTTAACCTGGTTGCCCCCAACTGCCCCTCCCCCTGCCAGCCTAATCACTCCCAACTGGCTTGATCGACCCCAACTACAGCTCCTGCCAGCCTGGTCACCCCACACAGCCTGCTATTCAGTCGTTTGGTCGTCCCTCACTAACCCCCCTGCCAGCATGGTCACCCCACATAGTCTGCTACTCAGTTGTTTGGTTGTTTGCTCGTCCCTCCCTAACCTCCCTACTGGCCTGGTTGCCCCACACAGACTGTGTTCAGTTATCCATCTGGTTGTTTCAGTTGTGATGGCCCCTGACTTTTTATATATTAAGATTATTAGTCTTATTTAACAACAACAAAAAAAAACTTATTCCCAAGTCCAGCTACCTTGAAGTTTCAGTTATTATTGAGTGGAACATTTAGCTAGGGTGAAAAAAAAAAAGAAGAGCAAAACTGTTATAAATTTAGGCCCCTGTTAGCCTTACTACATTGACCAATACCAACATAGACTATTATCTGCCTTTTGTAACTGGGCATTTATAGTGTAGAAATAAGAGTTTCTTCAAAAAAACATAGTGAGAGCTGTCTCTGGGCAATACTGGGTCAGGAAAAAAACAAAGTAGGCCCCTTTTTAAAAATACTCCCAATCGAAGAATCCAAGGTGGCGGCATAGGTAAACACCTACACTGCTGCCTCTCACAACAATTTCAAAACTACAACTAAAAGATGGAACGGACATCATCTAGAACCACAGGAAATCTGGCTGAGTGGAAATTCTACAACTAGAAGTAAAGAGAGGGACTCACAGAGACCCAGAGGAGCTGCAAAAAGCTGAGGTATGGAGACGCATGCGTGGAGAGAGCCAGTGATGGTGAACCTGGCTGGCTTTCTCTGGCAAGAGGGAGACTGAGACTCTCAAAGGCATTGAACCCCTTATCCTATGACACTAAACCCCAGATCCAGCAAAAACTCATACGGGGGGAGTTTGGACTGTGAATGGGGGAGAAGGGCATGGAAATTTAGGGGAGTCGCAAGGGATTAGAAATCTGGTGGCGCGCACGGCATTGGGTGCAGAGGACCGACTGCTGACTGTGCCTCTGGCTTTCAGGACTGGGCGGAAGACAAACCTACCAACTGTGCCACTTCTAACTCCACTAAACCCCAGTTTTGGGCGAAACCCTGGGGACCCAGACTCGTGTGGTCCCGGAGCGCAGGGGAACCAGAAAGGCAGATGTCTAGAGGCACTGCAAGAGTGAATGCGCGCACACAGGAATCATTCCAGTGATTACCCAGTCACGTGAGAGTCGGGGGCCATGGAGGGCGGGACCCACTGGAAGGCAAAGCAGTCCCTTAAGCCCCTGAGACTCCACACATGCCAAGCTCAACAGAGAGGCTTCTGCGGTTTTTCAAGTCTGGTATCATAAGGCTGAATCCAACACAGAAGTTCTCCCACAATAGTGAAAATGCCGAGACAAGGGAAGGGATCACAAACAAAAGAAATGGAGGAAAACAAATGACCAAATATAGAGTTCAAAACCACACGTATAAGGTTTTT
>PVJN01061717.1:0-11212 GCA_004026805.1 Lasiurus borealis
AAGAAGAAAAGAAGAAGGACAAATCACAGTATTACACTGGTTTCTCTGCTGTTATTTACATACTAGAGACCCAGTGCTTATAATTCTTGCGAGGAGGGTGTCCCTCAGCCCAGCCTGCACTCTCCAATCTGGGACCCCTGGAGAGATGCCCAAATTTCCCTAAAAGGGCAGTCGGATATCCCTCTCACAATCCAGGACTGCTGGCTCCCAATTGCTCACCTGTCTGCCTTCCTGATTGCCCCTAACTGCTACTGTCTGCCAGCCTGATCACTCCCCTGCCAGCTTGATTGATGCCTAACTGCTCCCCTTCCAACCTGTTTGCCCCTAACTTCTCTCCCCTGAAGGCCTAGTCACCTTGATTGCCCTCTTCTACAGGCCTGGTAACACCTAACAGCCCCCCCCTGCAGGCTTGATTGCCCCCAACTGCCTTCCTTTGCAGGCCTGGTCCCTCCCAACTGCCCTGCCCTGCTGGCCTGATCACCCACAACTGCTTTCCCTTGCAAGCCTAGTTCTTTCCAACTGCCCTCCCCTGCTGGCCATCTTGTGGTGGCCATCTTGTGTTTACATAGGGGCAGGATCTTTGACTACATGGAGGCAGCCATTTTGTGTGTTGGAGTGATTGTCAATCTGCATATTACTTTTTTATTAGATAGGATAGAGGCCTGGTGCATGGGAGAGGGCCAGCTGGTTTGCCCTGAAAGGTGTCCCGGATCAGGGTGGGGGTTCCCTTGGGGCATGGGGCAGCCATCTTGTGTGTTGGAGTGATGGTCAATTTGCATATTACTCTTTTATTAGATAGGAGGATAGAGGCCTGGTGCACAGGTGGGGAGCTAGTTGGTTTGCCCTGAAGGGCTGGCTGGTTTCCTCCATTGCTGGGGAAATCCCAGATCAGGGTGAATGTTCCCTCAGGGTGTGGGTGGCCTGAGTGAGGGGACTGTGGTGCTTTGCAGGTCAGCCACATCCCCCGGCTACCCAAGCAGAGGTCCTGGTATCTGGGATTTATTTATCTCCTACAATTGAAACTTTGTAGCCTTAAGCATAGACCAAGACAGGCCAGAGCTGCAGAAGTTTGGCTTCCTCCATTTCCAGAGCCAACCTTAGCCTCCTGCTCTCTCCAGTTCTGTGGCTACTGCCATTTTTTGGGGATTTATTTATCTTCTATAATTGAAACTTTGTAGCCTTAAGTAGAGGCCTGGGCCCGTCAGGGTGTGTGGAAAGCTTGGCGTCTTCCATTGCCGGGGAAACCCAAGCCTCCCTCTGCTCGCTCTGTGGCTGCAGCTATCTTGGTTGGGATTAATTTGCATAGTCACGCCTGATTGGCTAATGGCCGTGGCTTTTGGGTGTAGCAGAGTGGTGATAAATTTGCATATTACTCTTTTACTAGATAGGATTAACCCAGACAACTACCAGATACAGGAACTTGAAACCAAACCCTTCATCTGTAATGTCTTTTTTCTCTCATTCTTTTGAATTCCAGCAATTTACTTAATAAAGGCTGGATGTTAAAGATTGAGGCAAAGGATATACAAAGTGTCTCTGAATAACACACAAAGATAGATAGTTCTTAATTTTCCTTCCATTCTCAGAGCAGACACAGTGAGTTTGTGAGCATTTAGCAAAGGTTACCAGGTAAAAGCAAAACCCTCTTTTTCACTGAAATAATGTTAGATCCACTGTGTAAACGGGTTGGTTCTTTTCAAGATGAAGAATGCAGATGGTCTGGTCACCATGATGAAGAGGAAGTAAAGTCCGTAGATGTCCATGTAGCAATCATGGATCCAGAATGTTTGTTGTTCGACTTTGAGTTGAGTTTAGCAATAGGTCAGCGACTTAACAACAGTTCTAAGAACTGAGACGCCGGATGTACACAGGCCCCACCTACACAGGGGCCTCCCTATTCCATTTTAAGTGACTCTGAGCAATGCTTACTATATTTTATCTTTTCCATTACCAGTTGCTGGAAATGTTCCTATTAAAGAGAGTACATGTTCATTTGTTTTTATGTTCTGTCTGTATTTCTTCCCACTGCACATACATGCATATACATCCACATTCATGTTCACATACTCCATAAGGCCAAGGCTATGGTTGTGCTGTAAACCCAAATGTTAAGAATAAAGCCTAGCACATAGTATGCACTCAGTAAATATGTACTGTTGAATAAATATCAAACCCTTAAAACAGACTAAACAATAAATTAAAAACTAGAATATACACTTAACCATAAATATATAAACATCCCAAAACTTAGATTTTTTAGCATGCTAGTTAGATTGAATGCTTATTTAAAGTAAATTTCATTACTGCCTTTATGAAATAATTATGTGGGCATAAAATAAACAAAAGACTTCCACTATCAACATGAGTATGAAAATACATCTCTCTTTCTTTACCTCCAGTAAATCATATGAAAGAAACAGATCTCTGTTCTAAAATATAACTGCAAGCAATGCCTAAAGCAAATGAGATCATACTGAGGTATGATCGTGGAAGTAAAGAGAAGAATAAAAAATGGTGAGAGGGGCTGGGAGTGCAAACCTGACAAAAAGCCAACAAAAACCAGCTCCCTTAACGTCAACAAACCCTCATTTACATACAGAAATCTCTTACAGACAACCCAGGAAATTTCAATGTCAGTTAAAATACGTGGGAAATTAGGAGCGGGGCAAAGCTCATTTAAATGAAGGGGAAAAAAGTTTCTGAAGGAGGAAATAAAGGTTTTGCACAAAACAAAATAAGATATCAAAAAAAAAGGGTTAAGAAACATGCACAACAATAGAATATAGAAAACAGATAGGAATTACCAGCTTTTGGTTAATTGGAACCTTGGAATTTTGACAAAATAAACAACAAAAAGTCAAACAGGGGAACCATCTAGACTAGGGCTATTACAGACTGAAAGGGAACATTATGAGCCAGGAAAAATTGGTTCTAAATAGTTTTATTAGATTATTATTGCTGCTGTACCAAATTATCACAAATATACTGACTTAAAACAGCACACATTTATTACCTCACAATTCCAAACATCAGAGGTCTCACTGGGCAAAATCAAGGTGTTGGCAAGTTTGTGGTTTGTGTCTTTTTTTTTGTTTATTTGTTTGTTTTCAGGATTTGGAAAACACAACCTTGCCTTTCCAAGCTCTGCAGTCTGCCTGTGTTCCTTGGCTCATGGCCTCTTCCATCTTCCCAGGCAGCAAGTACCTCAGTCTGAAATCTGCTTTCATTACCACACTGCTTTTTCTGGACTCTGACCCTGCTAAGCCCTCTTTTAAAAGGATCTTTGTATTTACACTGGGCCTACGCCAATAAACCAGACTAGTCTCTCCTAATTCCTTTTCTTAATCATATTTGCAAAGTTCCCTTTGACCTGTAAGGTAAATATACTCACAAGTTTTGGGGATTAGGAAGTGAATATTTACTCTATCTACCACAATAGTCAATTCTGTGATATATATTAAAATAAGTATTACATTTTTAAGGTAAGTAAATAATTCTTTGTATAACCAGACAGGAAAGTCAAACCACTTATGAGAACAAAAAATTTCTCTTACTATAGTTTTCTTCAAAGTAAAAAAGCCAGTTCAGAAATTTCTACAAGAAACTCGAGTAAAGAAAGAGTAAACTGAGAATGTTCTATTTAGATATCTGTCCTAAAAGTATAAAAAACAAAAAATAAACAGCTTTATCCATGCAAATACTTAGTGACCATTGTTCTCATGAGCTCATTTTGAGTAAACTAGAGGAGAATTACATTCAATAAACAAGACATGAATGAGGAAACCACAGCAAAAGGACTTGCAATAAGTATTGGATATATTAATTTGTAAAACAAAGACAAAAACACATAAAGAGAACTGTTTGACAAAAAGGAATAAAATAGTTTCATAACATGACAATATAGAAATTAAATAATTAGCAGATTTAGGGAAGGAGAAGAGGAAAAATATTGGTAGTGAAATTATCAATTGTCTCATTTGTACCAGCTGAGGTTTAAAAAATATAAATTAAAGTTGACAGATCAAGTAAGAATAACATAAAATTTTAATAGTAAATAGATAAAAATTAAGAAATATGATATTGCTATCCAAAAAAATGTATGGTGAACAAGAGGATAGAGAAATAAAGAGGAATCATATTAATTTGATCATAGACAATCAACAGATATTGTCTAAAATTATAATTATAGATGTCAGAATAATGTTATGAAAAATGGCAAAGCAGAAAGCTCAGAAAATAAGTGTCTTTACTGATGCAGCAATTAAGCTTACAAAAACTCATAAAATCAACATTTTGGGATATATAAAATCTGTATGTATGCAAAAAGCTTAATAGTACCAAAGGCATTAATAAAGGGAAAAGCCATTAAGTTTCAGTAAAGAAAGTATTATAGTCTTTCCTGCTTACTCATTTACCATATTCCAGTTTGGCAACAACATGGAAATAGGGGCTGGTGCCAGGAAGTGAAATACTTACTTTATTCTCAAAACATTAAGGAAATACATTTTGACCCATCTTGAGGTTTCCTTCAGATGGATGCAGCTCCTCAGGCTGTTGTCAATTAAAAGCTTTGAAGATATATACTACCTGTAGCTACTTGGAGCAAGAGACAGAGGATCGAATAGTCAGCAGACTGACAAAAAGCCCGAGAAGGACAATACTTAAAGGAATAAAGAATAAGGGCTGTCCCACTCTATCCCCTATGTCAAAGAATGCAATGTGCATGCGGAGCCAGATCCATGCTCAGAAAAGACCTGAAAAAAATCCCAAGCCACCTGTAGTTGATCTTCTGTCTCTACACAAGTGGAAGGGGAAGTCTAAGGCAGAGTTGCTGGCAGCTCGACTAACTGCTAAAGGAGTGCCCCAGCTCAGAGCGAATCTGCCAAGAAAAGGGGAATATTTTTTTATTATTGTTGCTGTTCCTGGTATTTAAGTGAATCTCTGTCAGGATTAGGATTAGAGATTTAAAAAATAAATCTCTGACACATTTTGGGGGGTAAGGGAAACAAGATAAAATAAATAAACAAATGAAACCAGATCACATCAAAAAGTTTTGGCACAGCAAGGAAAACCACCGACAAAACGAAAAGACAGCTCACTGCATGGGAGAACATATTCACTAATGATACATAAGTGATTAATATCTAAACTTTATAAAGAACTCAGACAACTTAATGCCAGAAAAACAAACAACCCAATTAAAAATTGGACAGAAGACATGAACCAACCTTTTCCAAATAATACATACAGATGGCCAATAAGTGAAAAGTTGTTCAAAATCATTAATCATCAGAATAATTCACATCAAAACCAAAATGAAATACCACCTCATACCTGCCATCAATAAATCAACAAACATATTTGCAAATGTTATCACTGATGAAGGTTTAATCTCCAACATCTACAGCCAATTTATACAACTTAATAAAAGGAAGATAAACGATCCAATAAAAAAAATGGGCAACGGACCTAAACAGAACCTTTTCGAAAGACGATGGAAGGAAGGCCAAGAGACACATGAAAACATGTTCAAAGTCACTAATTATCCGAGAGATGCAAATCAAAACGACAATGCGATTCCATCTCACACCTGTCAGAATGGCAATCATCAACAAATCAACAAATGACAAGTGTTGGCGAGGATGCGGAGAAAAAGGAACCCTTGTGCACTGTTGGTGGGAATGCAGACTGGTGCAGCCACTGTGGAAAACAGTGTGGAGTTTCCTCAAAAAACTAAAAATGGATCTCCCATTTGACCCAGAAATCCCACTCTTAGGAATTTATCCTAAGAAATTACAAACACCAATCAGAAAGAATTTATGCACCCCTATGTTCATAGCAGCACAATTCACAATAGCTACAATTTGGAAACAGCCTAGGTGCCCGTCAGCAGATGAGTGGATCAGAAAACTGTGGTACATCTACACAATGGAATTCTATGCTGCCTTTAAGAAGAAGGAATTCTTACCATTTGCAGCAACCTGGATGGAACTGGAGAGCCTTATGCTTAGTGAAATAAGCCAGTCAATGAAGAAGTACCACATGATCTCACTCATTTGTGGATAATAAAGAACATTGTAAACTGATGAACACAGATGCAATAAATCATCAGACAGACTGTCAAATTGCAGCAGGAAGTTTAAGGAGAGGTGGGGCAGATAAGAGATCAATCAAAAGACTTGTATGCATGCATATAAGCATAACCAATGATCACAGACACTGTGGGGCTGGGGTATGCCTAGGAGGGGGGGAGGCAATGGAGAGATATGTATACATGTAACACAATAAAAACTGATAATAAATCAACAAACATCAGTGTCCATGAGAATGTGGAGAAAAGGAAACCCTAGAGCACTATTGATGGGAATGCAGATTGGTGTAACTACTGTGGAAAACAGTGTGGAGGTTCTTTAAAAAATTAAAAATAGAAAATAGAACTGCCTTATATCTGAATATATCTAAAGTATGTAGGCAAAAGGCAGTAGGATTACATATTTAAAGTTCTGAATGAGGGGTTATGTCAGCATGGTTACCCCTCCTCAGAAACAATGATTTAACAATATTATTGGAACCAAAATACCTTGAAGAGAAATTCAGAATCCAGCTAAAAAGTAGAAGTATGCTAAAGGAGCACAAAGTGTACTCACATCAGTCCTTCCCCCCTAACAGGTTTAGCTCAACACCAAGAAGACTGCCTCAGCCCATGATTCTTTCCTGTGGAGGGATGCGGAGTCTGCCATCTGTGGAGCTAGTTTCTCTCTTGCCTCATACCAAACATGGATAAAGCAAAAGAGCTTGGTTCCTGATGCTGTTAGAAATAATGATAAGGGGAGAACATCCCCTTATAGCTAACATTTTTTAAAATATATTATATTGATTTTTTACAAAGAGGAAGGGAGAGGCACAGAGAGCTAGAAACATCACTGAGAGAGAAACATCAATCAGCTGCCTCCTGCACATCCCCCCACTGGGGATACGCCCGCAAGCAAGGTACATGCCCTTGACCAGAATCCAACTTGGGACCCTTCAGTCCGAAGACTGACACTCTATCCACTGAGCCAAACCGGTTTCAGCAGGCAACATTTTTTGCATGATTGAAGCAGAGAACTGATACTTTTCCTTCAGTGGGGAAGAAATGAAGCAAAAGGGATCTTGTCCCTAGCCTTAGAGTGGCTAATATCAAACTCTACTAACCAAGAAACGTATTTCCCAATTAAAATCAGTCCAGAAAGACTGGAAGAAGTAGCTGCTTCTTCAAATGTAAAGATAACAAAGCAAATCTACAAGGTAATGAGTTATGAATCACTTTCACTCTAGTGTAAAAGCTAAAATACAAAAGTATTAAAAAGAACTATGACTACTATAATTTAAAAGTTACACAATATAAAAAGATGTAAACTATCACATCAATAACATAAAGTGTGGGGGAATGGGAAGTAAGTTTAGAGGGGCTGAATGGGTTAAAAAAATCCAACCATGTGCTGCCTACAAGAGACTCACTTTAACTTTAAAGACACAGAGAGTCTTAAATTTTGAAGGGCTAGAAAACAATATATAAATAGTAAACTATGTAAATAGAAAACAATATGTAGTTAGAGACAAAGAAAGTCATTATATGATAACCATCAAGAGGATAACAAATATATATATTTATATCGCACATTGGAGACTCTAAATGTATAAAGAAAATATTAAGAGTTCTTATAAGGAAGTAAACAATAATAATTGTAAGAGTACAATTCAGTACCCCATTTTAAAAATAGATACATCATCCAAAAGAAAATTAGTACAGAAATAGAATACTGAACAGCACTACAGACTAAGAAAACTTAACAGATATACAGCATATTCTATACTATTGTACCAAAATACAGTTTTCTTAAGTACACAGGAAAATTCTCCAGGATAGATGAAATGTTAGGGTGCAAATAAAGTCTCAAAAGTTTGAAAAGACTGAAATCATATTAGGTATTTTTTCCAACCACAACAGCATGAAACTATAAGTCAATAACAGGAGGAACATTCACAAATGCATGGATGTTAAATAACATATTCCTAAACAACCAGTGGGTCAAAAAACAAATCTAAAGGTAAATAAATCCCTGGCCAGGTGGCTCAGTCGGTTGGAGCATCATCCATTACATCAAAAGGTAAATAAAGAAATACCTTGTAACAAATAAAAATGGAAACAACGTATCAAAATTTATGGGGCACAATAGAGCAATAGTACTGAAACATACATGCATACTTACATTTACATACAGTCCAATGCTTGCCTGCATCACAAAGCCAACCCATGGATCCAAAGGGCAAAGCACCCAGATGTGCACCCTGGATCAGCGGAGAGCAGCCACCACGAAAATCATAACACTGAGCAGTTCGTACTCAAGTGGAGTAGCAGCTGTATTTTTCTGAGTAGTTTATAACATTTTTTTTTTGGCCAAATGTGCAAAACAAATCTTTTCCAAGTCATATTTTTAAAAATTTTATCCTTGGACCTTAGGATCTTTTGCTGGCTTAATTTTAATTCTTAGGAAACAGTTTGCTGCCTATTACAAGCTGGAAACATAGGCTTTTGGAAAATGCAGAGCACTAAATAATAATATAATTTCAAATAGTTTAATATTTGTGTCATGTTTAAAATAACTAAAGTCACACAGAAAAAATACACATGCAAGATAGCACTCCTGGGAATCATCACAAAGGCCAATCCAAATTCATTATCTGGCCTTGTTTCCCCATTCCTGGCTCCAGCTTAATTTCCTGACACTTTTGAACTCCCTTTTATGAGTCACAGCCCTAACATCCCCTTGTCCCTTGACTGCTTTATGTTTCTCAAGGCCTAATACTGGCAGAAGTGGTTAGGGGCAATCAAGCAAAAGCAGGTGAGCTGTTGGGAGCCAGCAGTCCTGGGTTATGAAAGGGATGTCCAACTGCCCGTTTAGGCCTAATCCCAGTGGGTCAGACATCCCTCAAGGGCCCGCATAAAATGCTAATTTTTATGAACAGCATTAACATCTTGTTAATTTCTTTTTTGTTTGTTTGTTTTTTTCTTCATCAGAAGGTAAATTCCATGAAAGTAAGGAACTGTATGCATTTTAGTCACTCTTAAGTGCCAGTGCCCACACAGTAATTGTAATATTGTATATTCTTAACCATTATATGTAAAATATAAAGCAATAATTTCACATTGAAGGTGGTGTTTATTTATTTATATGTATTATATATTTATTTTATTAAATATATACATATTATTCTACCTAATAAAAGAGTAATATGCAAATTGACCATCACACCAAGACACAAGATGGCTGCCCCCAGGTAGCCAAAGATGGCTGCCTGCCCCTATGTGGACACAAGATGTCCACCACAAGATGGTGGGTAGGGGAGGGCAGTTGTGGTTAGTTGGGGGTGACCAGACCAGCAGAGGAGGGCAGTTGGGAGAGACCAGACCAGCAAGGGAGGGAAGTTGTGGGGAGGAGGGACCCAGGACTGCAGGGAAGGGCAGTTGGGGGGGACTAAGCCTGCAGGGGAGTGTAGTTGGGGGGAACTAGACCTACAGGGGAGGATAATTGGGAGGGGACCCAGGCCAGCAGGGGATGGCAGTTGAGGGGACCTAGACCTGCAGAGGAAGGCAGTTGGGAGGGACCAGGCCAGTAGGGGATGGCAGCTGGGGGAGACCAGGCTTCGAGGGAGGGTAGTTGTGGGCAATCAAACTAGCAGGGAGGGCAGTTAGGGGTGACTGGGCCAGCAGAAGAGTGCAGTTGAGGAAGATCAGGCCAGCAGGGGAGAGCAGTTGGGGAATACCAGGCCTGCAGAGGAGGGAAGTTGGGGATACCAGGCCTTCAGGAGAGGGCAACTAGTTAGGGGTAACCAGGCCAGCAGAAGAGGACATTTAGGGGTGACTGGGCCAGTAGGGAAGGGCAATTGAGGGCAACCAGGCCTGCAGGGGAGGACAGTTAGTGATAACCAGACTGGCAGGAGAGGGCAGTTAGGGGCAATTGGGCCATCTATGGAGCAGTTAGGTGTCAATCAGGCTGGCAGTGGAATGGTTAGGAGGTGATCAGGCTGGCAGGCAGAAGTGGTTAGGGGCAATCAAGCAAAGGCAGGTGAGCAATTGGGAGCCAGAAGTCCTGGGTTATGAAAGGGATGTTCAACTGCCCGTTTAGGCCTAATCCCGGTGAGTCAGACATCCCTCTAGGGGTCCCAGATTGAAGAGGGTGCAAGCTGGGCTGAGGGACCATCCCTGGTGCATATAATATGTATTAATAAATTAATTAGTGTAAGACATTTATGATATGTTCGGTTTTATCTTCATCCTACTATGATTTCTACAACCTAATATAAAAGGATAATTAATGATCTTGTGGCATTATAAAAGGCAAAATGGTCCCATATAATAAAAGGATAACATGCAAATTGACCCTAATGGCAGAACTACCAAGAACAACCAGTCACTATGATGTGCACTGACCACCAGCACACAGATGCTCAATGCAGGAGCTGCCTCCTGGTTGTCAGTGCGCTCCCACAGAGTGGGCTCTGCTCAGCCACAAGCTTGGCTGATGGCTGCGAGTGCAGCAGCAGAGGCAGGAGCCTCTCCTACCTTTTAATCAGCACTAAAGAGTCCAACTGAGGGCTCCCTGGAGGGCTGAGCCGGGCCTAAGCTGTTAGTCCAACATCCCCCAATGGCTCCTGGGCTACCAGAGAAATGGCTGACTGTCAGTTTAGGCCCGATCCTCTGGGGAGCAGCCCTAAGCTGGCAGGTGGACATCCCCTAAGGGGTCTTAGACTGCAAGAGGGTGCAGGCCAGGCTGAGGGACCCCCCAGAGTGCACGAATTTTCGTGCACTGGGCCTCTAGTTTCTAAATAATAAAAAATCTAATTTGTTGTAATATTAATTTTGTTTTATCATATGCTATTTAAAATTTCTAAGTATTAGTGTCTCTAAGATAATTTTTTTAAATATATATATATCTATTCCCTAATTATTTTTAATAAATTTCTTTACTATTTTACATTTGACTTTAAGAAGTTTGAAATAGAGAATTGATTTGACCTGAACTTTAATTACAGTCTTTGGACTTAAAACTTACAACTAATTGGACTATACTGAATTCTAAGTGGAAAAATTATTGGGACTATTTTATTACCTTTTTGTATAGTAGGCATGTCATTGTCTGCAATCAGTTGCAAGCAGTCTTGAATGACT
>PVJN01061718.1:0-11212 GCA_004026805.1 Lasiurus borealis
GCTTAAAATACATAGATTAATGGTCAGGATACGATTGCCAATCAGGAAAGGGAGTGGAAAGGAACAGACACAGGAACCTCAAAGGAAAGGAAAAGACATCGTATCTTTTGTCTTTTGTTCTGAGATAGAAATAAACCGTCTCCAGTCCTGATAAGCCGCCTTTTGATCTTCCTCTGGGAAGAAGGACAGATAAACAACGGGCTGTTTCGCATTTGCTTTTAAAACCCCAAGTGAAGTCCACACCAAACCAATTATTGATGGGCATTCGGTTGGCCGTAGAGCCACACGGGTGACCTTCTCGTTATTACATCTCTCTGCTTTCCTAAGGAGACCCCCCCGCCCCCCCAAAATCCCCCTGAGCAGTCAGGAAATGGACTCAGCGCTTGGAGTTCTGTTTTTCTTCTTTTTTTTTTTTTGATGGTGACCCTGCGGTTATGACCGTTGGATAGCAGAAGAGTCTCATTTATTATCATAACGTTAGGCGGAGCGCACACGCCTCTCCGCATTGCAGGAAAGGTCACGGGTATAGGAAATGGGACGCAGAACTTTCTGTGAAGTTTATGGCCCGTCCAGATATAGCACACAGGCATGCGTCTTTA
Organism: Lasiurus borealis; assembly: GCA_004026805.1. Lineage (NCBI taxonomy): Eukaryota > Metazoa > Chordata > Mammalia > Chiroptera > Vespertilionidae > Lasiurus > Lasiurus borealis. The sequence continues at coordinate 600 of PVJN01061718.1, forward strand.
TCTGGCCCGGGGTCTGGGCGGCAGGAAATGGAGTGCACGGGACTTGGAAATTTGGGGGCTTTACTACTAGACAGCTCAAGGTTGGGGCCTACTCAACATGACTCGCTTTAACGTGGTGATTTATTTGTCTTCTCACGGATAAATCAACTCTGTCCTGGGAGACACGATTTGCAGAATGTTTATGTTTTAATAGCTAAGCACTAGAAAAGAGTTGGCATGGAATATTTTCCTTTGATGTTTGGAACATACGGGGATTCACATCTCGGCCCTGCTGTTGAAAGTATCTATGAGAACTTGGCCAAATGACTTAATCCTTAGAATTTGTAAAATGGGAAATAATCTGTACCGGGTAGTGTTTTATTGTTTTTAAATTTAGAGCGAGTATGTGTAAAGTATCTTGGACTACGGCCTGGCTTTTAGTAGGAACTCAGTAAAGAGCAGCCCTTTTTACCCATAAACCCCAGCACCAGTCAGGTGTCAGGGTTTCAGTCCACACTTGGGTCCAGGGTCTTGCTCTGTGACTTTGGCCACATCTCATCCTGTAGAACCTCGGTTGACTTCCGTGAAAAATTAAAAAGATGCTCTAAGCGAGGATTTTAAAAAATGCCATCCGTGTTATTGCCTTGCATCACATTTTCCAAGGGATTCAGAACATGGCAGAACATTTCATGATTTAGGTCTCTTAAGCTCTAACTTCTGTGATTTATGAAAGGAACGCTGATGTCAAGCTTATTTAGGGTGACATTTTTAACGCTCGCTCCTTGTTATTAGGAAATGCTATGCAAGAAAAAGCTTTCGATGCATTCTAAAATTCTTCAGAGCTGAAGTTATGAAATGCATGTCTACGTTTCTTAATATCTGAAGAGCCAACGATTCTTGTCGGATGAGGCAAACAGTAGAATGCCTCATTTAAAAGTCAGGCATGGTTCACGGAGAAGAGCATTCGTTAAACAGTCTTTCATAGTAATTAGAAATTAACAGACGTCTTATGAGTTGAGTTAGTAAAATGTAAGTTGGGCATTCATTATTGACTCCAAAAGAGCACTGTGAAAATATGCTTCTATGCTTTACAGAAAACATGAGCTAATGCTGTTTTGCAGACGTAGAATGCTAGCGGAATAGAGTCACTTAGGGTGTCTGGTGAGAAAATGAAAGAGATGGTCTCAGTCATGGGCTTTTAACCTGGGGGTTTTAACCTAAGAATCCAACCATTCACACACTGTTCCAAAGGGCTGGTACCATAGGAGACCAGGTGGCTGAGGGTGCCTACACCCTGTGACTTGTGAAACACAACTCATCTCAAGATTACTCAGTATATTAATTTTGCTTCTGTTTACTGGTTATTAGGACAGGCTGTGGGCAGCCATCTCAGAAGCTGCTGAAGCAGTGGGAAAAGTAAATTGCTAAATTTATGAAATACATAGAACTCCTTCAGTGATGCAGGAGAAACAAGAGAAGACCGGTCTCCTCTAGTTATAATTGGGGACGTGGACAAGAGAGAAATAGAACTGCTACTGAATGGCCATCTCCTCCCAATAAAGAGTCAAAGGTTTTTATAAAGGAACTAGAGGCCCGGCGCACAAACATTTGTGCACTCCATGTGGGGAGGGGGAGAGGTCCCTCAGCCCAGCCTGCACCTTCTCATAATCCGGGAGCCCTCGGGTAGGGTCCCTAGGCCTGGCCTGAGATGAGGGCTTAATGGGGCTTTCCTTCCCCCCTAGCCACAGGCAGCTGGCCCCACCCCCGCCACTGCCACTGCTTGCCATCTGTACAGAGCTGCCCCCCCCCGCCACTGGTGGCCCCCCTCTGCAGGTGACAGGCGTGAGGTGCAATGGCTTGCCTGGCCTGGGCCTCCCTCTTTCTTTGTTGGAGGCATGGCCAGCCTTGTGAGGGGCCGTCTGCCTATCTGATCGCTCCTAACCGCTGGCCTGCCTACCTAATTGCCCCTAACCACTCTGCCTGCCTGCCTGCTGATCACTCCTAACTGCTTGGTTGGGGTGGGGCCAGCCCGGCGAGGGGTCATCTCCCTACCTGATCATCCCTAACTACTGGTCTGCCTACCTGATCACCCCTGACCACTCTACCTGACTGCCTGACCACCTTTAATTGCTTGCTTGGGAGTGGGGCCAGCCTGGTGAGGAGCCACCTGCCTATCTGATTGCCTCTAACTGCTGGCCTGCCTACCTGACTACCCCTAACCACTGGTCTGCCTGCCTGATCACCCCTAACAGTTTGCTTGGGGGTGGGGCCAGCCCGGTGAGGGGCCATGGTGGTTCTGGTCTCTGGTTGTTCCAATTGTTACACTTATGGTGGCTGGCCTTTTATTCTATAGGATGAATCCATCACCACAATATTCCAGTGCTCACCTGGCACCATACAGTTATAACAATAGGCCCAGTGCATGAATTCATGCACCAGTAGGGTCCATCGGCCTGGCCTATGGGATAAGACCAAAACCGGCTCCCTGACATCCCCTGAGGGGTCCCAGATTGCGAGAGGGTGCAGGTGAGACCGAGGAACCCCAATGGTGCACGATTGGGGCTGGGAAGGATGCAGGAGGTTGGCTAGCTGGGGAGGGTCCGCAGGAGGGTTCCAGGGTGTTTCCAACTCTTCTTTCGGAGTCCTGATTGGCCAGACCCCAGCAGCAAGCTTACCTACCAGTTGGAGCTTCTGTCTCCTGGCGGTCAGTTCACATCATAGCAACTGATGGACTATCTGCTCCCTGGTGAGTGAGTGGTTGAGCGGCCTTAGCATATCATATTATGCTGTGATTTGGCTGAATGGATGACTGGACAATTGGACGGCTGGGCACTTAGCATATTAGGCTTTTATTATACAGGATAAGTGCAACTTTCAAGAATGGTATGATGCTCAATATGTGAGACTCAGTGGTTGAATGTCAACCTATGAACTGTGAGGTTGCAGTTTGATTTCCAGTCAAGGGCATATGCCCTGTTTGCAGCTTGATCCCCAGTGTAGGCTGTGCAGGAGGCAGCCAATCAACGATTCTCATCATTAATGTTTCTATCTTTCTCTCCCTCTCTGAATTCAAATATATACTAGAGGCCAGTGCATGAAATTCGTGCAGGGGAGGGGGTCCCCTCAGTCCAGCCTGCACCCTCTCCCTGGGACCCCTTGGGGATGTCCAAATGCCGGTTTAGGCCTGATTCCCTAAACCAGCAGTTGGACATTCCTTTCACAACCTTGGACTGCTGGCTTTTAATTGCTCACCTGCCTGCCTGCCTAGTCACCCCTAATTGCCTCCCCCACCCCCAGCCTGATCACCCCTCACTGCCACTTGTGTGCCAGCCTGATTGCTCCTAACTGACCCCTGCTGACGACCAGGTTGACCTCAACTGCTTTCTCTTTGCTGACCTGGTCGCCCCCAACTCTCCCCTCCCCCTGCCAGCCTAGTTGCCCCTAACTGACCCCCCTGCCAGCCTGGTCATCCCCAATTGCGCCCCCCTCCCCCTGCTGGCCTGGTCGCCCCACGCAGCCTGCTGTTCAGTTATTTGGTCATCCCTCACTAACCTCTCAACTGGCCTGGTTGCAGACAGCCATCTTTATGAAGGTGTGACGGTCAATTTGCATATTACCTCTTTATTATATAGGATATTTTAAAAAGAATGGTAAGATTTATGCCATTTTAGCCTGAACTCACTTAAGTTTATTCTTATTCTCAGTTAATATGGTTTTTAAAAATGTCTAATAGATGTGAAGTCAGTGGGGACTGACAAGAGTTCACTGAACTTCTATAGATGTTCTACTTCCTTTTAAGTAGTAGTTGACATTCAGGAGAAAATGGGTGTCTGTGTAAGGTCTGACATTAAACACTTAAATAAGACCTTGCAAATGGTACTGGTAAGGATTACCCTGAGCTTGAATTTTTTGGGGGGGAACCTAGTATCTCTGGTTTCAGTGATGTCCCAGTGAGGACTTATTGGGGAAGGAAGGAGAAGTTTGGACTCAAAGTGAATTCCAAATGAATCTATTACTGCAGCTTCAAGAATGCCTGTCTTTGGGAACAGGCTTACATCCATGATAGAGTACAACATAGGATTAGTTTGCAGGCTCAGAATTAAGTCTAAGCAGCTCAGTAAGTCTACAAGATATCACCCCATAAAAAAAATTAATCATAATAAATCAGCCCAACAAGAACAATAATTATGCTTCATCTATATGGCTCTGTTCTTTTGAGAAAGATGTTTTTTTTTATAGACATCATTTGGGGTTGCTATTTTTATAACTAATTTATAGAGTCTGGGGAGTTAGAGAGGTAATTACTTATTTTAAGACTTAAGTTCCTCGCCTTGTAAGATGCTTATGTAAATATTTTAGTAATTTACTTTCAACCCCACTAACAGAGACCCCGTAACAGCGTATGGCCAGCAGATCCTCAAACCAAAATCACCATTGGGAAAACACTGGAATAAGAGAAACTGAAGGAAGCAAATCAACAGTTACTTAATACCTAGAATGTTCCAGCCACACAATACTGGTTATTCCTCATAGTTAATCATTTCCTGTGAGATAAAGTAGTAGTAATTCAGTGTTATTTTTATAGTCAGATGAAATGAGGCCATACACAAGGTATTTAGATCTGGGTGTGGAACACAATAAGCCTTCAATACGTGTTAGCCATTATTATAATTCCCTTTCACAGAGGATGCAATTTAGATTAAATTTATTTTAGAGATTTCCCCAGCTCATGCAATTAGCAAGTGACAAAACAGTGGCAAAATTGTCAGACTTCAGTTTACCAGAAATATGTATTATTTTGAGCGAACTTCTGATACAGATTTGCATGGTTATTCAAAATCAGAATATGAATGGCTTATTTCTCACTAGCTAAAATCATCTAAGAGGAGCTAAGATCCATATAAAAAGCCCACAGTAACCAGCTTCTAGAATCTTTAAAGATTCAATTGAACAACCCTGAATTACTCTCATTCTGAGTTCCTTGTCTTGTTAATTTTTGCTGCTTTTCCAACTGTTTTTCTAGGGCTGTTCCTTTAAAGTAACACCTTCCCTCTTCTGTCCTCACCCATCTACTTGTTTATTCTCCATTTCTATAATTTTATTTTTCATAGAATGCTATATGCATGGAGTCACACAGTATGTATTGCTTTTTAAAATTATGGAGAATAAATTTACCCACATTTTAGACATGAATCTCAAAAAAATCAAATTTCATAGAATCTTATTTTGTTAAATTATATTTCTAGCTTCCTGTTTTGTTTGTCTGCTTTTTTTAAAAAAACGTTTTTTAAAAAATATATTTCATTGATTTTTTTTAGAGAGGAAGGGAGAGGGACAGAGAGTTAGAAACATCAATGAGAGAGAGACATCAATGCACGTCTAACCCACTGGGGATCTGCCCGCAACCAAGGTACATGCCCTTGACCAGAATCGAACCTGGAACCCCTCAGTCCACAGACTGATGCTCTACCACTGAGCCAAACCGGTTTCGGCTTTGTCTGCTTTTTTTACTTCATAAAAGTAAACTATAGTATCATCAGGTCAGGACCTGGTATGGTTTTATGGCTTCTGAAGCAAAATGTTAACATGTTTTTCATTTGTTCTCCATTTTCTCTGGGGAACAAATGAAATAAGAATTTTTAAGTTGATAAAAGAGGGATGACGGTTGTCCGCAAATAAGAACCTACATCCTTCTAGAAGAGATAGTTGTGGCAGGCAGATTAATATCCTGATACCCCACCCTCCATATCCAGGTTCTAATCCTATGAACGTGTCATGCTTCGTGGTAAAGGACAATTAGACCAGCAGATAGAATTGTTTGCTAATCAGCTGACCTGGAAATAGGGAGATTGTCTTGGATTCTGAGGGTGGACCCAATGTAATAACCAGGGGAAGAGGGAGATAGAAGAGGAGGCTGGAGTGATGTAACAGGAGAACTTGATGGCTATTGTTGGCTTTGAAGGTGGGGGAAGGAGCCTGAAGCTAAGAGGTTGGGAGTTACTGTCTCAGCATATCAGTGAGTATCTGAGATGAAATATTTTTGAAACTTTTATTGTGGAAAATTTCAAACATATACAAAACCAGGGAAAAATAATATAATCAATCTCCATGCACCGATTACTCTGCTTCAACAATGATAAATTCATTGCCAGGCCTGTTTTGCCCGTATCCCATCTACACCTTCCAAACTTGAATGGTTTAGGGCAAAGCAAACCTCAGACATCTTATTATTTCATCCATAAATGCTTCAGAATGTATCTCTAAAAGCTAAATTTAAGTTCTTTAAAAAAAAATTATCAATAATTATGCCTGAAAATTAATAATAGTTTATCGGTATAGCTACTGTGTTTAAAATTCTTAACTTTCCCATAATTAAAAATGTTCTTGCCTTTTTAATAGTTGAATGTCAGAGTGGAACAAAATATTTTTATGTGACAATAATATTTTAGCAATTGAGTCTACTGACTAAGGTATTCAAGGTTAAATTCTGTTTTAGGAACAAATCTGGTTGATTACTTGGACTACATGAAACTTCATAATATATGTCCCACCTTTTCTGGCATTCTCTGAAAAAGTACACTTATTTTTAAAAGATCTGGATATTGGATGATATACTGTTAGTCTACTTTATGTCACCCACCAGGTATTTACTTTGAGAAATGAAATTATAATTACAGAAACTATAAAGAACGAAAAAAGAACACTTAAGTTATTTCAATCTAGCAGCTCTCTGCAAACTGAGTGTATTTTTTATAGAAATTTATAAATGCAATAATCCGAAATCATACTTCCTCAAATTCCTACAAAAGTGATATGGTAACACCCTCGAGTTTACCAGGCTTACTGATATGTATATTACTAAGGAATCACTCTTTCAAATGGAATTTGAAGGAAGCAACGCAGGGTGACAGCAAGGGCTGCTAATGAAATTGTGGTAGCATTGGGCAAACGTATCAACATTCCTATCTATTTCGCTATTTTATGTCTCACTCAAACACCATTCTAATTAGGAAAATTTTTGGTTCTTGGAATGGGAATCATGTAAAAATCAGTGCTCTTTCTGGACAGAATGAAAAGTGCAAAATCAAAGTGAAACTACTCCAATTTAATATCTGTAGGACAGATTTATAGTAGTGAAATTACCATATTCCTTCTTCCCTTTATTTTCTAGAAATTTGAGTTAATCACATCCACTCCCACCCACACACGTGAGTAGTCCTGACATTTAACCTAAGATATAGAAAATATTTAAAATGATAGGATATATGTGGATCTTATTTGAATGGATATAATACATCTTAATTAAAATAGTTGCCTATATGAATAAAATGGTTCTGAATCACTTGGGTATCCATATAGAAAAAATAACTTATCTCAACCCCAAACTAATATATCAGATTTTAAAATACCAATTCCATGAGTTGCAGCTCTAGATGTGAAAAATACACAATACAGCTTTTAGAAAAACAAAATTAGACTTCTTTCCGATCTAATTTGGAAGCAAAGTCTTCACATATAACCTAAAAAATCTACTAATGATAAAAGGAAAATGATAAATGAATTATACTAAAATTAAGAACTTCTGTTCATCACAAGTTTATCACCTTTAAGAGACCGGGAGGAGATTTCCCACAATATATACAGTCAAAGAATGAGTTTGTATCCAGACTACAAAAAAGAACTCCCCAAAACCAGTAAGAAGAAGACAGACAATCCTCTATGCATCCACCAGCATGACTAACATGAAAGAAGTGGGGAAATATCAAGTGTTGGATGTGGAAGAAGTGAAACTGCTGGTAGGAGTATAAATGTGTACCATTTAGAAAACTGTTAGCAGCTACCAGCTTTGACAGAGCAATTCTACCAAATAAATACCAAATAAAAACGCACCAAATAGAAATGTTTCCACTTGTTCACCAAAATTCCAGGACTGGAAAGGGCACAGCATTATCTGTGACAGCACCAAACGGAAACCATCCGGATAACATCAACAGCAGAATAGACTCATCAATTGTTGCATGTGGATCAATACAATAGCACGTTACAGAGCAAGGGGTGTGGACACTCCACATGCATGCCCAGCAACATAACGGATGGATCTCATGACATAATTCTAAGGAAAGCCAGACACACACAGTGCACACTGGTGACACTACTAGTGTGAAAGCAGAAGGAATCTCCACTGTTAGAAATCAGGAACCGTCAGAAGGGGTATGGTAGTGATTGACTGGAAGGAGCTTAGGGTTCTTTTGCAAAGCTGGAGACGTTTGTTTTTCTTTTCTTTAAATCCTCACCCAAGGATATTTTCCCCATTGATTTTCAGAGAGAGGGGAAGGGAAGGAGGAGGGGGAGGGAGAGAAACATCCATTGGTTGCCTCCCCCGTTTGCCCCTTGAACCTACAACAGAGGTATGCTGGAACCGAGCCCCCGCCCCTTCGGACAGCAGGTTGCTCCTCTGACCACCGAGCCAATCTGGCCACGGCTGTTTCTTCATGTCGATTCTGGTTAAATAGATGCGTTCAGTTTTTCAAACTGACCAAGCTGTATGCTTATACACATACATTTCTGTATGGACATCATTCTTTATTAAAACATTAAAATGGCCGAAATCGGTTTGGCTCAGTGGATAGAGCGTCGGCCTGTAGACTGAAGGGTCCCGGGTTCGATTCTGGTCAAGGTCCTGTATCTTGGTTGCTGGCACGTCCCCAGTGGGGGACGTGCAGGAGGCGGCTGATCAATGTCTCTCTCTCATCAATGTTTCTGATTCTTTATGCCTCTCCCTTCTCTCTGTAAAAAAACAAAAAACAAAAACAAAAAAACCCAAAAAACAAACACGTTAAAGTGCTTGGTGTGTCTATTTGCTTTGAGTCTCTTTAAAACATGCACACATTGGCTTTGTGACAGTGGATTTGCCACGGTTTACTGAGTGTCCCTGTCAGCCTTAGATGCAAATCTTGAGTTTGCGTAGAATTTCTATAGATTGTTAGCAATCCAAGGCCTTAGCAAATGCACATTGTGTTTGCAGACATTCCTTTACTTCCTTCATTCCTATCTCAAGGTTCCCACAACGGATATCTCCTTCCTGAAAGCGACCTATTGTGTTCAGCCAGGCCCAGCCGTGGGCAGTGGCTCTGCACTGCCACGATGCTCTGTTTGTACCTCTGCTTTCCGCCTTTACTGGTGACGTGTTACCTGGTTGTTTCTGCATGTGTCTCATCCACTAGGCGGTTAGCCCCCTCTGGTGTCACAGAGCACAGTGGTTTACGTATATCTGATGGGAAATGAACGTCACATGATCGCTAGGACTCCAGGTTTGTAGCCTTTTACATATTATTTATTTAAATCCTCACCAGTGGATATTTTTTCCATTGATTTTTAGAGAGAGTGGAAGGGAAGGTGGAGGCGGGGGGAGAGGAAGAAAGAGAAAGAGAGAGAGAGAGACATTGATTGGTCCCCTTGAGCAGGAATCAAACCCAAGACTCTTTGATCTGCAGGTGGAAGCTTTAACCACTGAGCAAACCAGCCAAGGCACGGGTTTGTAGCCTTTTAAACCCAGGCAAACCTAAGTGTGACCTGCAGATAAGTTGCACTGTATTTTTCATAAGATCTTTTTTTTTAAAAAATATATATATTTTATTGATTTTTTTACAGAGAGGAAGGGAGAGGGATAGAGAGTTAGAAACATCGATGAGAGAGAGAGACATCGATCAGCTGCTTCCTGCACATCCCCTACTGGGGATGTGCCCACAATCCAAGATACATGCCCTTGACCGGAATCGAACCTGGGACCCTTCAGTCTGCAGGCCGATGCTCTATCCACTGAGCCAAACCAGTTTGGGCTGGATTCTTAATAAAACTTCAGAAAAACAGATAACAACGAAGGTGTTACTACTTCACACTGGAGGAAAGCATCGGGGAAGGGTAGGCTGTGCTCCCGATGCTTCAAAGCACCCAGACCAACACCCTGCCACAGTGTCGTTTGCTATAGGCACAACCTGCCTGTGCATTTTACTGACACAATCATGTCAAGAATTTATGACTTATTTATAGACATCAGCAAAATCCAATGTTTCTCAACTGCTTTTTTTCACTCTCTTATTCTGCATGGATGATTATGCTTTCACATGGCAAGAGTCTGGAGTTTTAAAAAGCTTTAGGCCAGATAAGAGGAGAATTATGAATTAAGGATGAGGCATAGGCCTGAAATAAGTTGTAGCGGAATGCCTGTAAACGGTGCACTTTCCTGAAGTTCTTCACTCATTGTTCAAATGACATTAATAAATGTTTACCTAAATACCTACTAATTATCCATTTATCCATCCATCCCTTCATCTACCCATCCACTCATTTATCCATCCACCCACCCATTCATCCTGCTTGATTCCTAAAAAATTACCTTGTTAAAAGAAAGTCCATGTAATTACCTTACACAGAAAGAACCAAAAGAAATATATTGATATTCTTTAAAAGAGCAATAATTCTTATGTTTCTCCCTCTCTCTTTTGCACATTCTCCATAGAATTCTTTAATGATAAATTATTTTTAGATGCAAGGGATTAAACTGTATTACCTAAAGGAATATATATATTTTAAAGGAATATATATATATATATATATATATATATATATATATA
>PVJN01061719.1:0-11212 GCA_004026805.1 Lasiurus borealis
TCAAGGTCACATGTCTGGGTTGCGGGCTCGATCCCCAGTGTGGGGCATGCAGGAGGCAGCCAATTCTCTCTCATCATTGATGTTTCTGTCTCTCTCCCTTCCTCTCTGAAGTCAATAAAAATATATACTAAAAAAGAGAAACCATAATTTGGAGAAGCCACTGATTAAAATCAGCGAGCAGGCTATGGTCCACGGCTGCTCTCAGAACGCAGAAGACAGTGAGGTGGCCGTACCTGGGACATTACAGAATGTGCTTTGCCACGTGGTGCTGGCCTGAGTTCGCGATGGCCAAGAGCAGTGTCTCCGCCCCGAACCAGGGTCTGCAAACTCCCGGGGAGCCCAGAGTGGCCAACGGGTCTATTTATACCTCAAAAGTTTATTTTGCCGGAACCGGTGTGGCTCAGTGGATAGAGGGTCGGCCTGCAGACTGAAGGGTCCCAGGTTTGATTCCCGTGAAGGGCATGGACCTTGGTGGCGGGCAATCCCCAGTGGGGTGCGTGCAGGAGGCAGATGATGGATGTCTCTCTCTCATCGATGTTTCTCTCTATCCCTCTCCCTTCCTCTCTGTAAAAAAGCAATAAAATGTATTTTAAAAAATTAAGAAAAGAGAAAAGCGGGCTGCTGGCGGGCAGGGTGCTGCAGAGGACGGCAGTGAAGGTGCAGGTGGGCAGCCCTGCTCCAGTCTGACTGTGTCCTTCTAAAACGGGGGCAGGGACACAGGCCCTGCAGAGGGAGACACCGCGGGGGCTCTGGGAGCTGGAGAGGAGCCGGAGGAGACCCTCCCGGGCACCTCTGAGGGGGCACCAGCCCCCCACGCCTGCCTGTCAGGCTCCTGAGAGCAGCCCCTTAGCACTGCCTCTGCCCTTCTGCAAAGAACCCAATGGATGGACATAGAGAGCGCTGGCCCCTGTCGGGAGGCGTCGCAACACTGCCGTCTTGTGGACACTTGGGGAACAGCACCTTAGCAATGCACTCTGCCCTTCAGCAAAGAAATCCAATGGACAGACTTAGAGAGGGCTGGCTCCTGCCCCGGCAACGCAACACTGCCGTCTTGTGGACACTTGGGGAACAGCATCCTGGTGAGGGATGCGCCAGAGACAATCCATTTCTGCACGCAAACCACTAGCTGTGGTGCTTTGCTAAGGCAGCCCAGCAGCGGGGGGCCGGGGGAGGGTGGGACACGGTCCCTTCCAAATCCCTGGGTGGAGGCCTCACCCCAGACCTCACAGCGGCTGCGTGGCGTGCAGGGTGCTGCAGAAGGAATCAGTTAAGGTGCAGGTGGGCAGCCCTGCTCCAGTCTGACTGTGTCCTTCTAAAACTGGGGGCACAGGGACACAGGCGGTGCAGAGGGAGATGCCGCGGGGGCTCTGGGAGCTGGAGAGGAGCCGGAGGAGACCCTCCCGGGCACCTCTGAGGGGGCACGGCCCCCCACGCCTGCCTGTCAGGCTCCTGAGAGCAGCCCCTTAGCAATGCCTCTGCCCTTCAGCAAAGAACCCAATGGACAGACATAGAGAGCGCTGGCCCCTGCCGGAGGCATCGCAACACTGCCGCCTTGTGGACACTTGGGGAACAGCACCCTGGTTAGGGATGCGCCAGAGACAATCCAACCAACACAACAATGTGAATTTTCCTACGAATTCCTCATTCTGCCGAATACAGGTGGCATTTACTCTGCATCTCTGATGCTCCTGTCCTAAATGCTTTATATCCGCGATCTCATTTCGATGCTTCCAGAAGCCTCTGAGGTTCAGTGCTCTCTGATGATTCCCGGGGACAGAGGCTGGTGGCTCTCAGAGCGGCTATCGGAACAGTGTGGTTAGCACAGCGAGTGCCTTCTCCACTCCCGGGGGAGCATTCCATAGGGATCACACGTTTAAATCACAGGATCCTATGACGCTCTATGTCTTCAGTTGGGGTCTGGGAGCACGTCTGTTCAGTGATGATTCATTGAATCACCTGGCAATGTCACATATGCTTTTCTTTTCTGGAGCTTTCGAGTGTTTCACGATGAGGCCAGAAAAATAGCTCCAGTGGGTGGAAGGGAGATCCTCTGAGCCATAACTAACAGCAATAACTAACCACCTCAGCCAGCGCCGTCTTTGCAAAAAGTGCCACGGGGAAGGGGGAAGTGCAGACCATGTTCGGTTCCAAGTGTGCAAGCGACGTCGGAGGGAAGGCGGAGCGGCGGGGGCCCCGGGTGAGGGTGGGACACGGTCCCTTCCCAATCCCGGTGCGGAGGCCGCGCCCCAGACCTCACAGCGGCTGCTGGCGTGCAGGGTGCTGCAGAGGACGGCAGTGAGGGTGCAGGCGGGCGGCCCTGCTCCAGTCTGACTGTGTCCTTCTAAAACGGGGCACAGGGACACAGGCGGTGCAGAGGGAGACGCCTTGTGAGCTCAGGGAGTGGGAGAGGAGCCGGAGGAGACCCTCCCGGGCACCTCTGAGGGGGCACAGGCCCCCCACGCCTGCCTGTCAGGCTCCTGAGAGCAGCCCCTTAGCAATGCCTCTGCCCTTCAGCAAAGAACCCAATGGACAGACTCAGAGAGCGCTGGCCCCTGCCAGGAGGCGTCGCAACACTGCCGTCTTGTGGACACTTGGGGAACAGCACCCTGGTGAGGGATGCACCAGAGAAAATCCATTTCTGTCCCTGGAACCACTAGCTGTGGTGCTTTGCTAAGGCAGCCCAGCAGCAGGGGTCCGGGTGAGGGTGGGACGCGATCCCTTTCCCAATCCCGGTGCGGAGGCCGCGCCCCGGACCTCACAGCGGCTGCGAGGCGGGCAGGGTGCTGCAGAGGACGGCAGTGAGGGTGCAGGCGGGCGGCCCTGCTCCAGCCTGACTGTGTCCTTCTAAAACGGGGGACAGGACACAGGCGGTGCAGAGGGAGACACCGCAGGGCTCTTGGAGATGAAGGGAGGCTAGAGGAGACCCTCCAGGGCACATCTGAGGGGGCACAGGCCCCCCACGCCTGCCTGTCAGGCTCCTGAGAGCAGCCCCTTCTGCCCTTCAGCAAAGAACACCCAAGGGATAGACATAGAGAACGCAGGCCCCTGCCGGGAGGCATCGCAATACTGCCGTCTTGTGGACACTTGGAGAACAGCACCTTAGCAATGCCTTCTGCCCTTCAGCAAAGAACCCAATGGACAGACTTAGAGAGCGCTGGCCCCTGCAGGGAGGCATTGCAACACTGCCGTCTTGTGGACACTTGGGGAACAGCACCCTGGTGAGGGATGCACCAGAGAAAATCCATTTTGCACTCGGACCACTCAGCTGTGGAGCTTTGCTAAGGCAGCCCAGCAGCGGGGGCCGGGGGAGGGTGGGACGCGGTCCCTTTCCAAATTCCGGTGCAGAGGCCGCGCCCTGGACCTCACAGCGGCTGCTGGCGTGCAGGGTGCTGCAGAGGACGGCAGTGAGGGTGCAGGCGGGCGGCCCTGCTCCAGTCTGACTGTGTCCTTCTAAAACGGGGGCAAAAGGACACAGGCGGTGCAGAGGGAGACGCCGCGGGGGCTCTGGGAGCGGGAGAGGAGCCGGAGGAGACACTCCGGGGCACCTCTGAGGGGGCACGGCCCCCCATGCCTGCCTGTCAGGCTCCTGAGAGCAGCCCCTTAGCAATGCCTCTGCCCTTCAGCAAAGAACCCAATGGACAGACTTAGAGAGCGCTGGCCCCTGCCGGGAGGCATTGCAACACTGCCGTCTTGTGGACACTTGGGGAACAGCACCTTAGCAATGCCTTCTGCCCTTCAGCAAAGACACCCAATGGACAGACTTAGCGAGCGCTGGCCCCTGCCGGGAGGCACTGCAACACTGCCCTCTTGTGGACACTTTGAGAACAGCATCCTCATGTGAAAGAGTAAAACTTCCCTGTTTTGCCGAAACCGGTGTGGCTCAGTGGATAGAGCGTCAGCCTGCGGACTGAAAGGTCCCGGGGTTGATTCCAGTCAAGGGCATGTACCTTGGTTGCAGGCACATCCCCAGCGGGGGGATGTGCAGGAGGCAGCTGATTGATGTCTCTCTCTCGTCAATGTTTCTAACTCTCTATCCCTCTCCCTTCCTCTCTGTGGAAAATCAATAAAATATTTTGTAAAAATACAATGTGAATTTCCCTATGAATTCTTCCTTCTGCCGAACACAGGTGGCATTTACTATGCGTCTATGGTGCTCCTGTCCTAAATGCTTTATATCCGCGATCTCATTTCGATGCTTCCAGAAGCCTCTGAGGTTCAGGGCTGTCTGATGATTCCCGGTGACAGAGGCTGGTGGCTCTCAGAGCGGCTATCGGAACAGTGTGATTAGCACAGCGAGTGCCTTCTCCATTCCCGGGGGAGCATTCCATAGGGATCACACGTTTAAAACACAGGATCCTATGACGCTCCATGTCTGCAGCTGGGGTCTGGGAGCGTGTCTGTTCAGTGATGATTCATTGAATCACCTGGCAATGTCACATATGCTTTTCTTTTCTGGAGCTTTCCAGTGTTTCACGATGAGACCAGAAAAATAGCTCCAGTGGGTGGAAGGGAGATCCTCTGAGCCACAACTAACAACAATAACTAACCACCTCAGCCATGCCGTCTTTGCAAAAAGTGCCACGGGGAAGGGGGAAGTGCAGACCATGTTCGTTCCAAGTGTGCAAGCGACGTCGGAGGGAAGGCGGAGCGGCGGGGGCCCCGGGTGAGAGTGGGACACGGTCCCTTCCCAATCCCCGTGCGGAGGCCGCGCCCCGGACCTCACAGCAGCTGCTGGCGTGCAGGGAGCTGCAGAGGACGGCAGTGAGGGTGCAGGCGGGCGGCCCTGCTGCAATCTGACTGTGTCCTTCTAAAACGGGGCACAGGGACACAGGCGGTGCAGAGGGAGACGCCGCGGGGCCTCTGGGAGCGGGAGAGGAGCCGGAGGAGACCCTCCCGGGCACCTCTGAGGGGGCACCGGACCCCCACGCCTGCCTGTCAGGCTCCTGAGAGCAGCCCCTTAGCAATGCCTCTGCCCTTCAGCAAAGAACACCCAATGGACAGACATAGAGAGCGCTGGCCCCTGCCGGAGGCATTGCAACACTGCCGCCTTGTGGACACTTGGGGAACAGCCCCCTGGTGAGGGATGCGCCAGAGACAATCCATTTCTGCACTCGAACCACTAGCTGTGGTGCTTTGCTAAGGCAGCCCAGCAGCGGGGGCCCCGGTGAGGGTGGGACATGGTCCCTTTCCAAATCCCGGTGCAGAGGCCGCGCCCCGGACCTCACAGCGGCTACGTGGCGGGCAGGGTGCTGCAGAGGACGGCAGTGAAGGTGCAGGCGCGCGGCCCTGCTCCAGTCTGACTGTGTCCTTCTAAAACGGGGCACAGGGGCACAGGCGGTGCAGAGGGAGGATGCCGCGGGGGCTCTGGGAGCTGGAGGTGGGGCCGGAGGAGACCCTCCCGGGCACCTCTGAGGGGGTACGGACCACCCACGCCTGCCTGTCAGGCTCCTGAGAGCAGCTCCTTAGCAGTGCCTCTGCCCTTCAGCAAAGAATAATGGATATAGTGTTCCCCTCTGCCCGAGGCATCGCAGCATTGCCGCCTTGTGGACACATGGGGAACAGCACCTTAGCAGTGCCTTCTGCACTTCAGCAAAGAACATCCACTGGACAGACATAGAGAACACTCGCCCCTGTTGTGAGGCGTCGCAACACTGCCGTCTTGTGGACACTCGGAGAACAGCACTTTGGTTAGAGATGGGCCAGAGACAATCCATTTCTGCATTAAAACCAGTCAGCTGTGGTGCTTTGCTAAGGCAGCCCAGCAGCGGGGGCCCGGGGGAGGGTGGGACGGGATCCCTTTCCAAATCCCTGGGCGGAGGCTTCGCCCCAGGATCTCACAGCAGCTGCTGGCGTGCAGGGTGCTGCAGAGGACGGCAGTGAAGGTGCAGGCGGGCGGCCCTGCTCCAGTCTGACTGTGTCCTTCTAAAACGGGGCACAGGGACACAGATGGTGCAGAGGGTGACGCCGCGGGGGCTCTGGGAGCGGGAGAGGAGCCGGAGGAGACCCTCCCGGGCACCTCTGAGGGGGCACGGGCCGCCCACGCCTGCCTGTCAGGCTCCTGAGAGCAGCCCCTTAGCAATGCCTCTGCCCTTCTGCAAACACCCAATGGACAGACATAGAGAGCGCTGGCCCCTGCAATACTGCCGTCTTGTGGACACTTGGGGAACAGCACCTTAGCAATGCCTCTGCCCTTCAGCAAAGAAAACCCAATGGATAGACAGAGAACGCTGGCCCATGCAGGGAGGCATGGCAATACTGCCGCCTTGTGGACACTTGGAGAACAGCACCCTGGTTAGGGATGCGCCAGAGACAACCATTTCTGCACTCAAACCACTAGCTGTGGTGCTTTGCTAAGGCAGCCCAGCAGCGGGGGGGCAGGTGAGGTTGGGACGAGGTCCCTTTCCCAATCCTGGTGCAAAGGCCGTGCCCCGGATCTCACAGTGGCTGCGTTGTGCGCAGGGCGCTGCAGAGGACGGCAGTGAGGGTGCAGGCGGGCGGCCCTGCTCCAGTCTGACTGTGTCCTTCTAAAACGGGGCACAGGACACAGGCCGTGCAGAGGGAGAATGGCATGGGGCGCTCAGGGAGCTTGAGGGAGGGCTGGAGGAGGCCAGTGTGGCTCAGTGGATAGAGCATCGGCCTGCGGACTGAAAGGTCCCACGTTCGATTCTGGTCAAGGGCATGTACCTTGGTTGTGGGCACGTACCAAAGGGGCATGGGCTACTCACGCCCTCTGAGAGTGGAGAGGAGCCGGAGGAGACCCTCCCGGGCACCTCTGAGGGGGCACGGGCCCCCCACGCCTGCCTGTCAGGCTCCTGAGAGCAGCCCCTTAGCAATGCCTTCTGCCCTTCTGCAAAGAAAACCCAAAGTATAGACATAGAGAGTGCTCACCCCTGCAATGCTGCCATCTTGTGGACATTTGGAGAACAGCACCTTAGCAATGCATTCTGCCCTTCAGCAAAGAACACCCAAAGGATAGACCTAGAGAGCCCTCACCCCTGCCGGGAGGCATCGCAACACTGCCGTCTTGTGGACATTTGGGGAACAGCACCCCGGTTAGGGATGCGCCAGAGACAATCCATTTCTGCACTGGAACCACTATCTGTGGTGCTTTGTGACAGCAGCCCCAGCACACTGGCTGCTCTGCCCGATGCTGAGGGCCCCGCAAACGCCAGCCGGCAGGTATGGGGACCAAGTGGAGGGTGACCCTCGGAGCCAGGTTATGGGACAGGTGGGGGAGGGAGGGCACAGGTGGAAGGAGAAAGATGACCGGGCGGGGTGAGACGTGCTGACTTCCCATGGGCAGAGGGAAGAAGGTGGAACTGGGTGCAGATGGAGAGCAAAGCTGAGGGGGGGGGCAGCTGGCATGTGGGGGTGCTGAAGAGAGAGAAGCGTGCAGGGCTTCCCGTGACCGTACTGCAGCAAGCACGCCCCTACCTGGTGACGCACGGAGGCTCCTCAGGCTCTCACCACAAAGAACACACAATCGTGCTGTTTGTGCACCTTCACTCTGAGCATCAGATGCACACGTATGATCAGGTGTGATCCGGAATTTGGGACGGAAGAGCTTTTGACTGAATTTTCTTCACGGTATAAGGACACACCACTCTGAGCGTTAAGGACAGAGGCTGTGACAAATGGGTTTCAAACAACAGCCAAAAGGCCAAGTCTGATGCTTTACTGACAAGGAGAGCATTTCTGAAAATTATTGATTGATGTGTCTTTAAATCTGTCCACTCAAAAGGCCCATTCTTTTGGGCATTTATTCTGCGCTAACTCGACCCAAAAGTGCAGTAGCGGCTGAAGTTTAAAGGCAAAGACTGTTTCGCCTGCATAAGTCAGGCAATCGAGTCTTAGGAGGAAAATGACTAAGCCAGCATCATGAACGGAAGCCAGGACCCCTCACAGACCTCCAGTGAAAGAGTAAAACTTCCCCGTTTTGCCGAAACCGGTTTGGCTCAGTGGATAGAGCGTGGGTCTGCGGACTGAAGGGTCCCAGGTTCGATTCCGGTCAAGGGCACGTACCTTGGTGGAGGGCACATCCCCAGTGGGGGGCGTGCAGGAGGCGGCTGATCGATGTCTCTCTCTCATTGATGTTTCTAACTCTCTATCCCTCTCCCTTCCTCTCTGTAAAAAACCAATTAAAAAAAGTTTATTTTGCTCCTCACGTCACCATTAAGTAAATTACCCAACAGCCCGCACTCTCCTCCTCTCTGTGTCCCTCCACCTCCTGCAAAAAGCCAGGGCCCTGAGCACCAAGTCCGGACGACACGGCAGGCCGGCTCCCGGGTGAAGGAAGGAAGGGAGGGAGGAAGGAAAGCAGTGGAGACCAGGAGGGAAGGTCTTTATTTCCTTGGCACACAGACACAGAAGTGACACCTGCCCACGGGCAGGACAGCCGGGGACAGAGTCGGAAATGGTGGCGCTGAGCTAAAGGTGACGACAGCGGTCCTCGCTCTGTTCTCGCTCACGGAGACTCCTCTCCAGGCTGCGCCGTCCACGGCGGGCGCGGCTCCTCGGAAACCAGGCGCCTCCATGACTATCCACACGCACACGCAGACTGAGCAGAGCTGCTCGTTTTTAGAAAATATAGCGCTTTCCCCTTAAACGCCCACCGTCTTTGCATCTTAAAAATGTAAACCATCTCACTGTACGAAACGGAAGAATTTTATAAAACTGTTTTTTTTTTGTTTTTTTTAGGAAATCCATTCCTAATGGCTTTTTCCTCTATGCGAGGCATCATTAGCATCAGCGGTGTTAACTATGCTGCTGGGATTAATGGTAAAACACACACTAACATGTCCGTGAAAAAATACAAGCACGCAGGATCCTCGGTGCCTCGTTTCTGAACGCACAGGCGGATCTTTCTAGAACGCACCATTCCTGGAACAGCTACCGAGTGCAGGGGAAGGCGTTAGACATAACTACAGTCAGCGGCAAGACCAGCCAGCACCCCCGCCTGCTCAGTCCGTGCTGCGCCTGGAGAAAAGGGACCCCGGTCCCCCAGTTCCTTGCCCTCGTGGACAAACGGAAGATCGCCCGCTTTCTCATGTCTCAGACTCCACGCTGCACACCGTTCTCTGTCAGCCCGCGAAGCAGACTCACTGGATCCGAAAGAGACGCTCCCTGGGCAACGATGACGGTCTGACTCCAGCCGAAAGCTACCTCTGTACACACACGTTAAAAGCCACCGCTGCGGGTCCAGGCGTGACCTCGGCGTGCACGGTGCGGTCTGAGTGTGCGGGTTCCCCGTGGCCTGAGCCGGGGCGTACGGAGCACGTGGCCGCATCCCTGCGCCCCCGTCCCGGGCGCCGCCCCGTCCCGCACGCCCGCTGTCCGCTACAGGTCGTAGAGCGTCTCCAGGACCGTGGCGATGGACCAGGCCTGCGTCTCGCAGCTGAAGGGGCAGTGCTGGCCGTTCTCGTTGGTCAGCTCCGGGAGCCCTTTCCACGGGGACCTGGGGGAGGGAAAGGCCATTTCACCAGGCGCCGTGTGGCACGGACCCCAGGGGGTTAGCACAACAGGCGGGAGCCCGGGGATTCTGCCTTCTCCCACAGAAAACATCCACGCAGCCGAGACCGGTGTGGCTCAGTGGATAGAATGCTGGCTTGCAGCCTGAAAGGTCCCAGGTTCGATTCTGGTCAAGGGCATGTACCTTGGTTGCGGGCACATCCCCAGTGGGAGGTGTGCAGGAGGCGGCTGATCGATGTTTCTCTCTCATCCATGTTTCTAACTCTCTATCCCTCTCCCTTCCTCTCTGAAAAAAATCAATAAAATATATTTTAAAAGAAAGAAAGAAAGAAAGAAAACTGGGCTGCTGGCGGGCAGGGCGCTGCAGAGGATGGCAGTGAAGATGCAGGCGGGCGGCCCTGCTCCAGTCTGACTGTGTCCTTCTAAAACGGGGCACAGGACACAGGCGGTGCAGAGGGAGACGCCGCGGGGGCTCTGGGAGCGGGAGAGGAGCCGGAGGAGACCCTCCCGGGCACCTCTGAGGGGGCACGGGCCCCCCACGCCTGCCTGTCAGGCTCTGAGAGCAGTCCCTTAGCAATGCCTTCTGCCCTTCTGCAAAGAACACCCAATGGATAGACATAGAGAGCGCTGGTCCCTGCAATACTGCCGTCTTGTGGACACTTGGGGAACAGCACCTCAGCAATGCCTCCTGCCCTTCAGCAAAGAAATTCAATGGATAGACTTAGAGAGCCCTCGCTCCTGCCCCGGCACCGCAACACTGCCATCTTGTGGACACTTGGGGAACAACATCCTGGTTAAGGATGCGCCAGAGACAATCCATTTCTGCAGTCAAACCACTCAGCGGTGGTGCTTTGCTAAGGCAGCCCAGCAGCGGGGGTCCGGGTGAGGGTGGGACGCGGTCCCTTTCCAAATCCCTGGGCGGAAGGCCTCGCCCCAGGACCTCACAGCGGCTGCTGGCGTGCAGGGCGCTGCAGAGGACGGCAGTGAGGGTGCAGGCGGGTGGCCCTGCTCCAATCTGACTGTGTCCTTCTAAAACGGGGCACAGGGACACAGGCCCTGCAGAGGGAGACGCCGCGGGGGCTCTGGGAGCTGGAGGGAGGACCGGAGGAGACCCTCCCGGGCACCTCTGAGGGGGCACGGGGCCCCCACGCCTGCCTGTCAGGCTCCTGAGAGCAGCCCCTTAGCAATGCCTCTGCCCTTCAGCAAAGAAACCAATGGATAGACATAGAGAGCGCTGGCCCCTGCCGGGAGGCACTGCAACACTGCCGCCTTGTGGACACTTGGAGAACAGCACCTCAGCAACGCCTTCTGCCCTTCTGCAAAGAACACCCAATGGACAGACTTAGAGAGCGCTCAACCCTGCTGGAGGCATCGCAACACTGCCGCCTTGTGGACACTTGGGGAACAGCACCCTGGTGAGGGATGCGCCAGAGACAATCCATTTCTGCACTCCAACCAACACAACAATGTGAATTTTCCTACGAATTCCTCCTTCTGCGGAATACAGGTGGCATTTACTCTGTATCTATAGTGCTCCTGTCCTAAATGCTTTATATCCGCGATCTCATTTCGATGCTTCCAGAAGCCTCTGAGGTTCAGTGCTGTCTGACGATTCCCGGGGACAGAGGCTGGTGGCTCACAGAGCGGCTGTTGGAACAGTGTGGTTAGCACAGCGAGTGCCTTCTCCATTCCCGGGGGAGCATTCCATAGGGATCACACGTTTTTAAAACACAGGATCCTATGA
>PVJN01061720.1:0-11225 GCA_004026805.1 Lasiurus borealis
ACAACATAAAGCTATTTGAACTGATATGAATTAAAGTAATTAATGTGTATTAAATGCATTTCAACCTATTATTACCTTCAAACAAAATGCCCACAAGAAATTCAGATTCAAAATGCAAAGGATTTGCTTTTATGAAAATTCCACTAAGTCAAAGAACTGTGAAATCCATCCCAAAGCTACCTCTATTATCCTGCCTAACTTTACAAGACTCGCCTCACTTTAATATTTGGAGTAAGATTACTCCGAATAATTGGTTTCGCTCGGAACTCCAGCACAGCTCCTCATCTGTCCTGGTACGGTTTAGGTTGACACTCCACTCCCCCCATCCCTTTGTCTTATCTTATCTTGAATAGAAACCGTTTCTCCAAGTGACACTAGAGGAAACACATGCAATCTTGAAAACCTGGAAAGCTGAGTGAGTTATCACCCAGCACAGATCAACACGACTCCATTTTGGAGATGAAGGCGCTCAAGCATCCCTCTCACTAGACTGAATGGGCCAATTTCTCCGGGGGAACGTCTGCACTGAGCAAGTGCCCCAAGCACCTTGAACATTCCACACACACAATTTGCACTCCTCTTGCCAGGTCTCTCCTCTATTCTTCACATACTGTATTTCTGCTCATACTTCAAAAGTTATGCAAACCTCACCTCCCTGTACACTTCCACCATACCCTTTTCAGTATTAGGTGCTCCTTCCTCTGCACCTGCTATTAACTTTATATGGCATTAGTTTCTTTCTGCTTTGTTTTATATTTCTTTGTTGAATTTTAATCTTTCCTTAAAATTTGAGGAAAAGAATCATACGCATCACTTAATGCAGTGATGGGAATTATTAATTTTTGCTTACTAACCAGATGCATAGTAAATACCCTCTTCAATCTAAATGGCTAAATAAGGCTGTATGTTAGGTCAGAACCTGAACAAAGCATACAATATCAGATGCTAAGACTAAAGTTTCTGGAGAAGCAGATGTATATCATTTATCAGTTCATCTCTCAGGATTTCAAATCTAACACATACCCTACCTTATCTCTGTAAAGAACAAAAAAAAATCATAATATGCTTAAGTAGAATGTTAATACACATATTTAAAGTGTCCTATTTTGATATTGATTTTTGCCATTATTCAAAAATGTTGATGAACACAACATATAGTTTCAAAGGTAAAACCTGACAACAGTATCACTAATGAAAGGCAACTCTGTGAATTAAAACTTAGCTAGGTATTGTATGATCATTTTTTGTCATTATTCAAAGCCACAGATTTACATATACACAGTGAAAACAAAACCAATTATAAAACAGAACTGCCGAAAGAAGGCTGCTGTGCTATAGAAAGAACAAGGAGCAAAGCCATAGAGACAAGTGAGTGAAACAAAGATGAGGTTCCTCCCGAGAGATATGGAGAAGTAATTCCTTCTTCTTTCTTTCCCTTCCACATGGACTGTGTCATTCTTGATGTAGCTTCTTCTTTATATCCTTAGTTGTATGAGTTCTGCCCAGATGGTTCTCAAGAGTGGTTATTCTATCATTCAGCTGTAATTTTGATGTGGGTGTGGGAGAAGATGAGCACAGCATTTACCTAGCTCTAACACCTTGACCAGAAATCTCTTTGATCATACTTAAATTTAACAGTGCAAAAACTACACCCTTAGTTTTATATTTAAATTCTAATTAATCCATTACTTGCCTCTTTTCCAGAACATTTTAATTTTTATTTCTCCATTCCTCTAAACCAGAACATAATATGGTGCATTAGTTCCATAATTTATTAAACAAACTGTGTTTTGTCAAGTTTGGAAATGTTTCCAAGTCTTAAACTTTAAAATATCTGATCCTAGAAACTAGAAAGTAAAGAATACCTTTTCCCTGGAAAGTAAAAAATACCTTTCCCCAGCTCGAGTCAAATAAAAACTAACTAAAATGAATTGGAGAAAAAAATTAAGTGCTTCCTTATATAAAATCCTAAGTTCAGCTTCTTGCCTTTTAATCATAAAATCTATGTTTCAAATAGCCAGCCATGTCTCTATAAAAAATTATGATGAAACACCATACTTTATCCATTTTTATCATTAAATTCATATTTTCCCTTTAGGAAAGGTATTATAATATATATTATATAATTAAACAATTACGAGATGCATTTTTCCCCCATCACAGTGATAATAAAACAACAATAACATCAAGTTGTTCTGTTAGTGAGACTATAAACTAGTAAACTCTCTGAACCAGCACTTCTTGATGAGAAAAACTGCTAACAATCTGAATGCCTATCAGTATAGAAAATAGTTTAATAAGTTATGCAATATCCAGACTACAGACAGCCCTGCAGCAGTTAAAAAGAGGGAGGAGGAATGGTACCTTTCAACATGGACACTTATGGCCTTGTTGTTACATGAAAAAATAAAGTTGCAAAACTACTATTTCTATAAACCTAAAACTTTAAATAATAGTAAAAGATGCAGAAGTTTACATGCCAAAATGAAAACAGTACTTAGTTTTCAAATGATGAGCAACCAGGTCTAGGGAAATATGACTATTTCTGTAACTGTTTGGACAAAAGAATGCATTCACTTATTAGTCAATTATTTTAAATGAACATAATGTAAAAGGATATTGTTCAAAAAATTTATGGGGCTTTAATAAAGAATATGAGGAATTTATTCAAAAACTCCCCACCCTGGCTGGTGTTCTCAGTGGTTACGGTCTCGGGTTCAAATCCCAGTCAAGGGCACCTGGGTTGCAGATTCAAACTCCCCCACCCCAGTCAGTTCACATATGAGAAGCAACTGATTGATGTGTCCCTCTAACATTGATGTTTCTCCTCTCTCTCCCGCTTCTTCTGTTTTCTCAGAAGAAATCAATGGAAAAAATATCCTCAGGTGAGGATTAACAAAACACAAAAAAACAAAAAAAAAACTTCCCTAATAATGCAAAAGATCAGATTTTCTTTTGCAGTGGCAAAAAAAAAAAGGCTAAATATTACAATTTTAAAATAACTTTCCAACCATAATCCAAAGTAAATTCCAGGTAAATTACAGTTATTTATTTTTAAAAGAAAAAAACCTCGAGGAAGAGCATGCTATTTATCTGATTTGGCAATAAGAATTAACTAATAAATTAAGTTTTAAATTTTATATAAACATTTTTATTAAACTTTCATATATAACTAATGGCCTGGTGCACAGATTCATACACATTGGAAGGAAATCAATTAGAAGAAAGATTCATGCAATAAATATTTATTTTTAAATTGTGTGTCATGTGTACCAGCTGGTCGGTCACATGCAATTGGCGCCAGTGAGAGCTTTATATGTATCACACATGTGCTACATGTGCAAGTCAATGTTTATTTTTAAATCCCCAGTGCACATATGTACTGGTGGGCCAATCGGTCAGTCAGACCAACATACCTTTGGTCAGTTAGCCTTTTATATAGAGAGATTAACACATTAAGCACCCAGACTATTTCATCTTCTGGACGGAAATTATAGTGTCAGTCAGTCACCGGTGACTGGACACTTAACATGTTAATAAAGTGTATCTACTTTATATAAATGGTATATAAAGTATTAACACTTCTTATTTTTAAGTGGTAGCATTACAAATAATTTTTCTTTTGTCCTTTACATATTTCAGTTTTCAAACTTTCTGAAAGATAGTTATTGCTTTTGTAATTAAAAAAGTATTATCTTTAAAGTGACTTTCACCTAAAAGTAAAACAAATTCTATAAAGATTCAAATTGGTCCTTCAATTGTATATGTGTTTACAAGTGTAACAGTCTTTCATACTCAGACTTAGTCAACCCTGAGGCCAGAAAAAAAAAGTACACAAAACCTCAAGATGGAAGTTACAAAATGGCAATATGACCCAGCCAGTGTGGCTCAATGGTTGAATGTCAAACTATGAACTTGGAGTTCACAGTTAGATTCCATATTAAGGCACAGTGGATTGCAGGCTCTATCACCAAAAAGGGAAGTGCGGGAGGCAGCTGTTCAATGATTCTCTCTCACTGATATTTCTCTCTCTCTCCCACTCCCCTTCCTCTCTCTGAAATCAATAAAAACATATATTTTAAAATGGGGATGTGCCCAAGTTACTAAATTTAGCTTTGTGATTTTTCAAAATGATTGCTCTAACTCTGTAAGAAGCCAAGGTTAAATTATTTTCACAAATGGAAATGATCTCATCTCAGCCAATCATCCTGAACCACACCCTCCCAAATTAAGAAAAGGTTCTTAAGAGAAAGCCTTTCAGCTATAGTTTCCTCTTCTCTAAAAAATCTTTTCTTACCATTGCTACTAGTTTAATTTTTTTTTAAGCAATATTCTTGGTACTCGGGCTGATGAGGCCTTTGACAATCCCAATCTCACCACCTCTAAGAGATTTTATGTGAATGAGATGACCCAGAACTTACAATTTGAGAAAATTTTTAAAGTAGTAGATAGTATATTTGCATTTGCTTTGTAAATTTGCAATGAAATTATTCACTGAATAGACATTTAATGGTCATCTATTATAACAGGGCAAAGTACTAGACCTTGAACACACAAGAATAAAACCAGACTGTTAACCAATCTATTGAAGGAAAAGGCAAACTGTTGAGCGGCAACACTTAAAATGCTAAAACAATGTAATCACAGGCATGGGAACTGCTGGGGTGGGGGAGAAGGGAGAATTAGGGACAAGAAGCAGGATAAAGGAGATCCATTTTGAAAAGATGAGTAGAATGAAATTTTAAAGCAGTGATATGCTACACATTCCAGGAACACAAAACAAAACACCAATGTGTTCTATATAACAAGCTACCTTGTATTCAACCTACGTTGTACATGTTACTAATTACTGTTACTAAGAAAGCATCAGACAACTCCATTAAAAAGCCATTTTCCATTCCTTTATAAGGGTAAGAGTATGAATTTCTGATACAGGCCATATTCCCTAAAACAACTGTATTACTAAACTTTGACTAGACATAAAAGTTTTTAACCAGTAACAAAATAACATTAAACCAATAATCAAATAAAGCTCAAGCCCTAAATAAGCTAACTGGAAAAGGAGAAGATCCTTTTACAGGTCATATATACCTCCTGACCTGTATTTGGAAATCTTCTCCCAGACTGTCAGTAGATAAGCAGCACAGCTCTCAAGATGGGAGAGCGATCTCTGGCAAAGCCCGGTGTCCATCCAGGGTGTTGCTATCCCCATACATTGCCCTCTGAGGAGCCAAGGTAGGCCTGGAACTTGAGCAGGCTTAATTCCAATCTGGACAGCTGCCAACGTGTCTCTTTCAAAGTTCAATGACAAGGGCCAGCCAGCCCCCCATGCCAGGATCTAAGGCAGCATTACCTTCTGTACATATTCCTGACCCAGAGGTGACCTGCACGCATTCTTCCACGCCTGCTAATAGCCATACAAGAACTTGCTCAGCCCAGTTACTATGCAGACTCTAACCTTATCACTGGCAACCCAGCAACAGCAAATTCCAAGTCCTAGGAGGATCATCTGTACTGGAGAAAGCACATAGGTCCTATTGGGTCATAATTAAGGACTACAAAAACATCACCTCATTTTCAATCTTTAAATTATAATATTAAAGTATAATCTAACATAAAGTTACAATAAAATAATCTCCCATCTAAACCACCCAAATGTTAAAGAAACACCTCACAAACTGGAGAAGCGAAGGGATTAAAAGCTAAGGGGAAACTCCATTTCCTAGATTTTGCTCACTGGAGAAAATCTCTAAGAAAATCTCTAAGAAATTTTCTAACAGTCACTTAATAAGTCATTTTTTAAAGGATAAAAGACAGTTGACACATGATAAGTAAAAACACCTAAGTTGCTTCAATATATTTCAATGTTTAAAGAATTAAGTTACATAAAACACTAAATTACATTAATTCTCTAGAAGTGACAAAAAAAATCCAGTAGAATACAGAATATCAGCAATATAGTAGTAGGAAGGCACATGAATATATAAAAAGAACATGTCAAAAATAAATGATACATTTATTCAAACTACTGTATTATGGTAGGGAAGTCTAACTGTTTAGATTTGTATAGGGTTATAATTAATATGAATTCATTAATACTACTGGGCACAAAAATATTGAACTATCATGCTTTTAAATAATATTCTTGGGGGAAAATACATAATTCATAACCACTTAATTATATAAAACACAAAAAACATATTGCCTGCAATATACAATACCTCAATAAACACATTCCTCTACATAAGTCATTAAGCAGGTCTTCAGTGGGGCTAAGGGAAAGTGTTGTGGTAGTGTCTAAAGATAATTATTTTTCTTTATACACAGTTATAGAAAACCCAGCAATCATAAATTACAGATGTAGAAATAAATTTTCCCAAATCACCATATAGAAATTAAAACGCATTAAATTTCAAGGCTTTCCAAACAAAGCCTTTTTATAAAGAATACAAAGGCAAAAGAAAAAAAAAATACACAGGCTCACAGACACACACACACACAAAACAATACTTAAATACCCACAAAAATAACAATGATAGTGATTGTCTTTACATGATAGAAATAGCAAAGATTCTTCCCCTAGCCAATTGGTTGGCGTATCAACCAGTATACCAAAAGACTGTAAGTTTGACTCTCAGTCAGGGCACATAGCTAGGGTGTGCATTCAATCCCCAGTCGGGGAGACAACCAACTGATGTTTCTCCCTCTCCTCCCCACCCCCTCTCTAAAATAACCAATAAAAGTATACTTGAGTGAGGATTTAAAAAATAAAAGATTCTTATGTGGAATTTCCAAAATGAACAAATGAGTTAATATGGAGGGGTGGAAGGTTCTTAAAGAAGACTGATTGATTGATTAGTCACAAGGTATCCCATAGCCAAACTAATGTTTTGCCACCACCTTACACTGTTCTTTCTCAACACCTTACACTGTTCTTTCCCTATCATGTACTCTCATAGCATCCACAGAACAGCTCCTTTGAAGTACAGCCAGATGATAAACAGTTATTTAAGGTCTGTCTCCCTACCAGAACATAAGTTTAATGATGGTGCAGTCGTGTCTGCACTGATCACAGATGAGTCTTGAGAACTCAAGTAGTGCTTCCACATATTAGGCAGGCAGGCAGTTTTAAATGAATGAATTTACTGGTCTAAATCCCTTAGACTGCAGCTGATGATCAAGCTTTCCTCATATTATCACTATCTTATCTAATAAAAAGGGAATATGCTAATTGACTCTCATGCCATCACAAAGATGGTAGTACTTACAGCCAATAAAGAGAGAATATGCTAATTGCTGTCTCACACTCAAAGATAGCGGCACCCACAACCACAAGATGGAGGCACCCAGTCCCCTCAGCAGTCCAACCACCCAGGGCCACCCGAGGCTCAGGTAACCAGAGCCAGCTGAGGCTTGTGCTGCTAGCAGTGGCAGCAGCAGAGGTGTGATGGGGGGGTCACCTTCCCCTGATGGCCAGATCGCCTCCTGCCCCTGAAGACTCCCAGACTATGAGAGGGGGCAGGCCAAGCTGAGGGATGCCCCACTCCGGTGCATGAATTTTTGTGCACTGGGTCTCAAGTCTTTTATATTTGAAAACATGTCTGAATCACCCCATTAGTTTTCTTCTTTTCAATTTAATCTATTCCAGTTCCCTAAAATTTCTTCCAAAAACTCAGCTCTTACTCTGAACGCTAGTTTCTCCACAAGGATCTATTGTGAAGTTTAGTATTTAGTATTAAGCCAAACATTCCAATTTCTATTTACTACTTATTATAATTAAAGGAATATTCATAATTTTGTATAAAACTTGGAAAAATTAAATCAAGTGCTTACAATACCCTTCATGTGTAAACATCCTTCCCTCCCAAAATGTGAAATTTCAAGCTGTTAAAGAGATTGGTTCATTCTTACTATTCACCACTGTCACTAGCAGAGTGTCCGCATCAATTGTATTAATTCACATCTTACAGATTCTATGTCATAATTATTGCAATTACATAGTCTGCTTTTAAGTGATTATCAAAAATACACAGATAAGCTTGAAACTTACGTTATCAACCAATGTCACAAAAAAATTTTAATTAAAAAAAACACACATACTTAAATAAATAAATAAATAAAACACATACTTATAGTTACTTTCCTAACTCATAGAATAAATTTAAATATTTTGAACAGGGTAGTTGAACAATTTGCTTTCATAAACAGTATAATTACTAAAATAACAACATCACTAACATTGTCCATAATACTGTTTCCAAATATCAGCACCCCAATAAAAGCCCAATACCACCTCCATCAGGTAAAAACTTATGATGACCTAATGCCTACATGAAAGGAGGGGAAGGGAAGAGGGATAAATAAGGCAATAAGATATAAAGTTCCTTAAAACCCAGCCTCTCCAACTGTAAACACTTTGGTAACTTCCTTTATACTGGAATTGCCCCTAATTTCTCAGTGCTCTTAATCCCATCAGTTTCCAGTCCTTCCAGAATTCAGTACTCCATACTATGAATTGTTTTCTGTTTTTCTTAATTGGGCATATTTTATTACAGATAAAATACCTCTTGTAAAGTTAAGGGGAAAATATACCCAAAATCGAACCTCTTTTTACCATCTCCATTGTTTCCATCCTGATGTGTCTGAATTGGTTTTAGTCATTTCCTCACCACCACCTTCTCTTTATCAGCAACATTAGTAAAACAATGGTTCCTAAAGTAAAATGTTTCCTTTATACTAAAATACAAAATAGCAATCACAATAGAGAATTTCCTGATTGGATAATAAAAAAAATTTACCTAACAGGCTGTTTTGATTAAAAGAAATAATTTCAGTCTTCAATTACATGAATGATAAGGATTAAAAAAATGTGTTTATTTAGGGGTAGGTGTGTATACATATACAACAACAATCAAATGGCCTGCATTTCCAGAAGGATGCAGGCCATCTATCAAAATATAAAGATAGCCGAAACTGGTTTGGCTCAGTGGATAGAGCATCAGCCTTCGGACTGAAAGGTTCCAGGTTCAATTCTGGTCAGGGCATGTACCTTGGTTGCGGGCACACCCCCAGTAGGGGACGTGCAGGAGGTGGCTGATCGATGTTTCTCTCTCATCGATGTTTCTAACTCTCTATCCCTCTCCTTTCCTCTCTGTAAAAAAATCAATAAATTTATACACACACACACACACACACACACACACACACACACACATATATCTAGAGCATTTTAGGTTAGACATGAAGAATCTTCATAAAGAACATGAGACAAAAGAAGGTTATAGTAATCCTTCAATTTTGCAGACCTCAACTTTGGATTTAAACAAAATTTCCAATCCCTATGTCATATGTGAAAAATTAACATCCTGATAATTTTAAAATACTTTTAACCAAGATTTGCTTATAATTAAATTAACAGTCTATTTTTTTTAATAATTCACTATTATTTTTAACAAATTTTAGTGAATAGGCCATATATTGGGAAAAAACACTGAGGTAATTGAACCAACATAAATAAATATTACATATCAATAACAATAGCCCACATATTTAAATCCAAGAGTCACTGCTCATAAACAATGTTCCAGAATGATACCACATCGCAGGCGATAACCGGTTCTGTTGTCACTTGGTGTGACTTTCTGCAGCAGTTTTAACTAGTGCTGGCCAATGTCCCCATGTGTGCTAAGCCAAATCCCCACTTGTGTGCATTTGTTTACTTGAGGTGACTGTGAATGCATGCATTCGTTAAACCTACTCAATATAAATGTAAAATTACAGTAATACATAGAGAAAACTTTTCTGTGAAATTAAAGTTTTCATACATACTTAATTTTAATTACACAAATATGTCTACATAAGCAAAAATGTGGTAGGCAGTTGGACAGACATGAGCAGAGCAAGGATGATGGGCCAGGTACAGAAGGTCACCAGGGCAGAAAGCCCTGGGTGCCTAGCAAAGAACAAATGTAGCACAGGACCTTGTCCCCAGGGTGACCTTTCCTCCCTTAGCATATCACTGGTCATACGGTATGGATGCCCTGACCTTTCCTCCCTAGAGAGCACATCTAGACCTCAATTGTATTTCAGCTGCAGGCCCAAAAAACCAGCAAAGCAATGCCATGGCCAACGCTGACCTCAGGGACAGCTGCATTGAATAATGAGCCCCTGTCCTAGTGCCAAGCAATAAATCAGTGGAGACTATGACCCTGAAAGGACACACCAGTAAAGTTGATGGCATCTTTCCCTGGAACCTCCCCTAAAATCTTCACCCTTAAAACCCTTAGAACGGAGGGCCCAGCCCGCTCTCCCTACCAGGAGCACACCTGTACCTTCCCCTCCCGCAACCCTCTTTCCCCAGGTGTACCACATTCACCTTCTGCACTTATGATTTCCAAGGGCCCTTTCTTTATCTCTATAACTTATTTCTTAAGCCCATTTCTTCTACAAATTACTTCTACATCTGTGATTTTTCAAGTAAATGTTCTCTTGTAGTTTGATCACCACTGTGTTTCCTCAGTATTTGAAAGTTTTATTTACACAGATTTAACATAAAAAGGTAAAAACAATTGAACTTTACATTAGAATCAGCTAGAGATCTTTTAAAAAGTATTGATATCTAGCCAAGGCCAGTTTGGCTCAGTGGATAGAGCATCGGTCTGCAGATTGAAGGGTCCCAGGTTTGATTCCAGTCAAGGGCATGTGCCTTGGTTGCGGGCACATTCCTGGTTGGGGGTATGCGGGGATGGCTGATCGATGTCTCTCATCAATGTTTCTAGCTCTCTGTCCCTCTCCCTTCCTTTCTCTAAAAAATCAATAAAATATATTTTTTTAAAAAAGTATTGATATCTAGGTTTCATCCTCCAAGATCTGGGATGTAATGGGTGTAGGTTGTGGCATAGGCATCAGGATTTTGAGAACAACCCTAGAATTTATGTTTTCACTTCTAACAGTGACAAATGGAAATTCAATCACTTTCATATTGATACAGTAACTATTTTAGAAAGTCTCATTTTTATTATAATGAGAAATAATGTAAAGATTTCATGTTGTTTTATACAATTTGGGAGAATTTTAAATGTTAGCTTGTAACTTCTATTAGCTGATTTTTCTCCTTAAATCTTTATGGAGAAATACATTTAGCATCTGGTATACAAATATATACTGAGTGCCCAGATTATTATGATCTCTGAATGCACAATAATCTGGCCACTCAATATATGTGT
>PVJN01061721.1:0-11211 GCA_004026805.1 Lasiurus borealis
TGACCCCCAATCCCTCACTGTGAGCCCCAATCCCTCACTGTGACCCCCAATCCCTCACTGTGAGCCCCAATCCCCCACACTCTGCTGGGCCAGGAGCTAGGCCGTCCCCTCCGGGGCCTGTGCTCTCCGTGGCCACCATCTCGCCCAGGCCTGTCCGCTGTCATTCTGCACCCGTTTTCACAGCGGGGCGCTGAGGGAGGAGGGAGCCGGGCGCTGGACAGGACCTGGGTGGTTTGGAACAGACAGCCCACGGCTCCGTGTCTGTCCAGCTGGACACGCCCCTCCCCCTTCCTCCCCCCTGAGGGTCCATGTCCAGTGCCCGGTCCTCCTGGCCCTCCCTCTGTCAGAGATGACCCCTCAGACGCAGCGCCCCCACCCCGGGTCTCAGCCAGGCGGGCGTGCTCCACACCCAGGCCGGCCGGAGACCGGGTGTCAGCGGGATCCCCCAATGGGCCTGGGACAGGCCCCGTGACTCCCCAGCACACACGGCAGCTGTCACGGAAGGGCCACCTAGGCCAGGACCTCTCCCGTCCGCACGGAGCGGCCTCGCCGTTGAGGCGGACATGGCCGGCCCCGGGGCCCCCGTCCGTCGGATCAATGACGGTGGGACCGGGGAGGACCGTGTGCCCGGCGGAGCCAGGGATGCCGCCTCTGTCTAGACCGGGCTCCTGACCCATCTGTCCCGCGACCGGACCTGCCATCCCCACCCAGAACGCGTCTCTGGGCACACAACATGGAACACGGGAGAACCCTCGCGGGCGGTCACCATGGTTACGGCATAAAACCAGGAGTGAGCTTGTCAGCGCGCTGCGTTGCCAGCACATCATGTCGTAACCGGGCACGGCAGCGGGGCCACCGGACCCTGGCAGTTCCAGGAGCGGAGGCTGGCACACGGCCGGCCGCCATCTACCGTCTCTGTGCCAAGGGGACGCTGGGTTCCACCAGAGGAACCGAACGGGTTCCCCATCCGGCTCGCAAGCTCACACCTCACCTCGGCCCTGGGTGACGCCGCCCGGTCCAGGCCTGTGTGGCTGAACGCCGCGCCCAGGGCCACCTGCTCCCCCTCCCACCCTGCCGGAAGCCAATCCTGTCTCCCTCAGAGAAAGGCTGGTCAGCCTCAGAGCTCTGCAAGTCAGAGCCAGCCACCCCCTCTCCAATGGAGACGGTGGGAGCTGAGGCCACTTCCCCCCCAAACAACCAGGCCAACCCTCACTGATAAGATAGGCTGCCTGTTCCTGGAATGGCCTGCCTCAGGGAGATGGGTGTACCCAAACCTGAATAAAAGGGATGGCCAGGCCGAAGGAAGGCGGTAATCTTCGCACTAGAGCAGTGGTTCTCAACCTTCCTAAGGCCACCACCCTTTAAGACAGCGCCTCATGTGGTGGTGACCCCCAACCATAAAATTATTTCCGTTGCTACTTCATCACTGTCATTGTGCTGCTGTGATGAACTGTCATGTAAATATCTGATAGGCAGGATGTATTTTCATTGTTACAAATTGAACATCATTGAAGCATAGGGATTAATCACAAAAACAATATGTGACTATATATTGTGAAATATTTATTTCTAATGACAAATAAATGAAATTTTGTCTTGAATCGTGGTGTCGCATGGACAACAGTCTTCCTATGACAACAGTAAACGACATGGCTACATTTTGCTACACCGAGGAGCGGTGTGTTGGTTCCTAAGACCATGGGAAATAGGTGTTTTCTGATGGTCTTAGGCGACCCCTGTGAAAGGGTCGTTCGACCCCCAAAGGGGTTGTGACCCACAGGTTGAGAACCGCTGCACTAGAGGAAGGCTCCCGCCTGGCCCCCAATATTCCCAAATTAATGCTTTTCTAGTCTCTCTCTTCACTTGCGTGCGGCCTCCTCTAGAACCCGAACCCTGAACGGGAACCCCGAACCACACGGGACGTGAAAGGGGCTCCCACACCACCCGGCACCCACCCCAGCACCCAGCACCCAGCACCTGCCGGAACTCGGGCGTGCTGCTTTGGGGACAGAGACGTGAACGCTGACCCCACGCGGCCGGAGCGGTGTGCTTGCCGAGGCCCTGGCGGGGGGCGTTGTGGGGAGCGGGCCCTGCGTCAGGTCCGCGAGCACCGCCCGCTTTCTGCCGGCTTCTTCCCGGCGGGGGGTACGCACCTTGGAGCAGGTGATGGTGCAGGGGCTGGTGGGCCGCCAGCACGGCCGTCATCTCGTCGTGGTCGGACGGATGGATGTACTCATAGATGCTGTTGCCCGTGAGCTCCACCTGCCGCAGAGGGAGGGAGGGAGGGGTCAGGGGTCGTCCGGGGCCGAGGGGAGGGGGACGGCGGCGGACCGCAGGTAGGCGGGCCCCTGCAGGGACAAGCCGTGGACCCCGCACAGACACACCTGGCTTTTCCCCACCCTCTCCCCCGCCTCCACGTGGACGAAGAGGGGTGAGCTGGGAGGGAGCTCAGCATCCTGAGCAGGAAGTGGACAGCAAAGGAGGAAAACGGTGAGCCGAGGCCCGGCCGGCGTGGCTCAGCGGTGGAGCATTGACCTGTGAACCGGGAGGTCAGGGTTCGATTCCCGGTCAGGGCCCAGGCCCGGGCTGCAGGCTCCATCCCCGGTTTGGGCTGCACAGGAGGCAGCCGATCCAGGATTCTCTCTCACCATCGATGTTTCTTTCTCTCTCTCTCTCCTCCTCCTCTCTGAAATCAGTAAAAATATTTTTTAAATTAAGTCAAAAGGGGCGCCAGAGGTGGGGACCCTAAAGGTCTGGCAGTATCCTCCTTATGGGAGACAGCACCCTGCTGCCCGGGGAGGTGTCAGCCACCGACCAGAGCGAGGTCCCGGGAGCCTCGCCCCTCGGAGGTGAGAGGCAGGCGCCCGGCTACCCCTCCCCCCGCTAGGCCACCTTCTCCCGCAGCTCTGCTCCCGGCCAGGGAGAGGGCCTCGGGCTCCCCAGCCCTCGATGACTGTGCTGACCCACGTCCCCACCCACGGGTGCGGCCGGGCCCACCCCACAGAGCTATGTGACCCGGGGTTCAGCCACTGCCTAACCCCGACACACCCCACAGGAACACCCCATCGCTGTGACCACCACCCAGCGGTCCCGGCGGTTCACTTCCGAGCCCCCAGAAACTTTCTACGCTCTCCACCCACGGGTGCCAGAGCCACCGTCCGGAGTAACGACGGTCTCCGGACCCGTGCTCCTCAGCCCTCCTGGCACGGCAGGGGCGGACACTGTGCTAGAAACGGCCGCCGTGTGGGTCCTCCTTCAGAGGTGAGGACGGCGAGCCAGGGCACCCCGATGGGCCAGGGGCCCCCGTGCAGGGAGGGCCCTGCCTTACAGCCAGAAGGAGTCCCACAGCCCAGGAGAAGAAACGCCACCTAAGCCGGCACTGCCTGAGGGCGGCAGAGCCCCTGGGGTGGGCGCACAGAACTCTGGGCCCTGCTCCAGGGCAGAGGCCAGCTGAGGAGGGAGGCTGGTGAGTGCTGATGCCAACCCCCACCCCACCTACCCCCCGACTGGTACTTCTGGCTCAGTGTGCTGTTGAGAGGACCTGACCTCATGATGGGGCAGCACAGACGGTGCCACCTCACGCAGCAGGACAGCCGGCCAACGTTTAATGGAGAGCATCCCCCCCTTTCCAAACCAACCTCGGCCACCACAAGAGATGAAGGCATTCACACACACACACACACACACACACACCCCGAGAGCCAGGGCTTCCAATTGGTTCCGAAGCCAGCGTTG
The DNA here is from genome assembly GCA_004026805.1 of Lasiurus borealis. NCBI lineage: Eukaryota > Metazoa > Chordata > Mammalia > Chiroptera > Vespertilionidae > Lasiurus > Lasiurus borealis. The sequence continues at coordinate 3,736 of PVJN01061721.1, forward strand.
CCTTTTCGGTCGGAGCAAATTGCGTTCCTGGCCCAGGACGTGGCCTGGTCCCTGGCCGGGCCTGGTCCCCAGATCTCTTCTCTGTGCTATTCAGAGAACCAGAGGCCGGTGCACCAACTCCGGCCCGGGTGGGGCCCGGCCTGCCACGGTCTGGGCCATGAAGGGGCCGGGCCGGCAGGGGGGAGGGCCAACTCCTGGTGGAACTCCCCGTCGGGGGGACAATTGGCTTGATTAAAAATATTACCTTTTGCCGAACCGGTGTGGTTCAGTGGATAGAGCGTCGGCCTGCGGACGGAAAGGTCCCAGGTTCCATTCCGGTCAAGGGCATGGACCTTGGTGGCGGGCACATCCCCAGTAGGGGACGTGCAAGAGGCAGCTGATGGATGTCTCTCTCTCATCGATGTTTCTAACTCTCTGTCCCTCTCCCTTCCTCTCTGTAAAAAATATATCAGCTTTTTCTTATAGAGGATGGCTCCTTCCCAGGTTGTGCCCACAGAGCCGGGGAGAGGATCCGCCTGGCTCTTTCCCAGCTACCCCCACGGATGTCCGCCGCGATCAGCAGTGAGCTCGCGAGGCCGTAAAACGATAAGTGGCAAAACCAGCGCGTGAGTCAGGCCATTACTGGGCGCCCTTCCGTTTCAGAAACCCGGACCAGGTGAGCGGTCACGTGGGACCGGAGGACCTTTCTTCTGGGGCAGCAGCAAGCGCCTGGTGGGGTCAGGTGGAGGGGGGCAGGACTGGTAAATAAGGAAGTCATTTCTATTCCATGGACCCCCCATTTCCACGGCTTATTTTAAAAACCACCAACACATTAAAACAAAGTAGAATCTCTTTCCTCATCTTCTCCCAGGGATATGGTCCCATTGACTTTTAGAGAGAAGAGGGGAAGAGAGAGGGAGAGACAGCGAGGAGTGTCGAGGTGAGAGAAGCATGTGGATGGCGTGCCTCCTGCGCGACCTTCCAGGGCCTGGCTGGGGAGGAGCCTGCCACCCAGGTGTGCGCCCTGGACCGGAATCGGGCCTGAACCCTGACCCGGAACCCTGCCGCGGGCAGGCTGATGCTCTGTCCCTCCACCCCTCCCCAGCACACCACGGGGGCCCAGACAGACGTTGTGTGTTGGCCTGCAGTTTCTCCCCTGCCTTTGTGTTTAGGGGGGTGGGGTGTGTGTTTGGGGGGTCATTCTGGTTGGCCCCGAGGTCTTTAGACAAAAGGAACCTGTCTGGCCAGAGAAGCAGCTTCCTGTGCCTGCACAGGCCCTGCCCACCCGGCCCCATCCTCCTCTTCCTCGCCCTCTGCGCCTGGAGCAGGAGGACAGCGAGGCCGGGACCGAAGGCTTGGCTTTGCGAACGTTCGGGCCAGTTCCACAGCCCGCAGGCCGTGGGGGAGGGAAAGCAGGCGTCTCACACGGAAACTGGAAACGCCGTGAGGAACCCGCTTGTGACGGTCCAGCAAGGCTGGCCTGGACCCGGCATTGCGGGGCGGTTCCCGCACTGACATCACTCCGCGGGCTTTGAACGCGGGACGCAGCGCCGCTGCCCCGGAGGAGAGGTGCCGGCTGCGGCCGTAAAGCTGCAGGTCACACCGTCGGCCGGATGAGACAGCCCCCCTCTGTGTGCTGCCTCCGCTCCGGCCCCCTCACCACAGAGCGCACGGCTTTCCCACGAAGAGCTGTTTAATATATTTTAATGATTTTTTTACAGAGAGGAAGGGGGAGGGATAGAAAGTCAGAAACATCAATGAGAGAGAGAGACATCGATCAGCTGCCTCCTGCACGCCCCCCACTGGAGATGTGCCCGCAACCAAGGTCCATGCCCTTGACCGGAATCTAACCTGGGACCTTTCAGTCTGCAGGCCGACGCTCTATCCACTGAGCCAAACCAGTTCCAGCTCTCGAAGAGTTGTTTAATGCCTTTCGGGATAGCTTTCCTTCCTGTCAAGAACTCGGCCCGGATAAACACTGCTGGCCGGAGACATCCTGGGTCAGAGGGACAGGGGGGTGGGGGGTGGAGGGGAGAGCATCCCGTTCTCGAGACAGGCACGGTCCCCGCCGCTCTGGGGGTTCGGCGGACTACGGTGAATTAGGCATTTTAAAAGAAGATGGCTTGAGTTTCAGGGTTCAAGTTATGTCAACAAACATAAAACGCCGTCCTTTCTTCTCTTCGTTCCAAGAGCGAGAGCTCAGGTCTTCGGGCCCGGACGGCACCGGCGACTTTTACAGGGCGCTTCCGCTGCCCCCTCAGACCCTGTTCCCTCCCGGGGCTCCGGGGCCCGGCGGCAGCGTTGGTTAGGAAACGTCTGTGTGTTTCCTACGTGCCGTACCGCGTGGGGGAGGAAACTCAAACCCCGTGGATGCTCACTGCCTTCGGAGGCAGCACTCAGCGGGTACACGAGCTTCCTTCCTTCTTCAGATAGAAGCCCGTGACAGTCACCGAAACCAGGGAACGGAGCACGTAAAGGACTGGCCTGAGTACAGAGGGCTTCCCGACCCCGCCTCTCTCTGCCCGGGCGACCCGGGGGCCTCCATGCGTGGCTGTGCATGAGACACGTGTGCCCCCCACAGAACGCCCGCCAGCAGCTGGCTCTGTCTCTCTGCGCCTGGATGGGGCCTGCGGGTGTCTCTGTCATTGTGTGTGTGCATGTGTGTGTGTGTACGTGTGTATGTGTGTGAGTATGCATGTGAGTGTGTGTGCATGTGTGTATGAGTGTGTGTATGTGTGAGTGTGTGAGAGTGTGTGTATATGTGTTAGTGTGTGTATGTGTGTGCATGTGCGTATATGTGAGTATGTATGTGTGTATGTGTGAGCGTGTGTATGTGTGACTGTGTATGTCTGTCTGTGTGTGTGTGTATCTGTGAGTTGTGTATGTGTGTATGTATGTGTGTGAGTGTGTGTGTGTGTGTGAGTGTATGTGTGTGTGAGTGTGTGTGTATGTGAGTGTGTGTATGTGTGTGTGTGTGTGTGTGTGTGTGCGCGCGCGTGTGCATGAAAATTTGACAGGATCACTGTGGTCACTCGTTTAAAAGTAAAAGAAACTTAAAAACTCTCCACATAAAGCTGATTCCTTGTGCCACACTTTTTAAAAAGTGTAATCAGAGGCTCTGAATGGAGAAGGGCTGGTAATAATCACTTTCTCCTTCTCAGGCCCATCGTTCTGACCGTTTATATGAAGGTAGTTCAGGTGGAAACTAAACTACACTCTGCTATGCGTTACCGAACAGCAAAGGCAAACCAAGGAAGGGGTGCAGGGTCCCCCCGACGCTGCTGGCCTGGGGTTCCACCCCGACGTGGGAAAGGCGGCACGCGGAATGAAACGGGGTCACCGAGAGCGGTGGAAAGTTCCGGAACACGGGAGGGCACTGGGTAAACGTAAGCTGCACAGGATCGCTGTCCCTGTCGCTGTGCATCAGGAACCCTGGGGGAAGGTTGCTCTTAGATGACGGGGCCACACTTGACTGACATGTTTCTCTCCGGCGATTTAAAAAAAGTCACTAAGCCCGTGTTGTTAACGTGTTCACGTCGGACACATGTAAGCCAAACGCCGGTTTGCCTGGCTTCTTCCTAACAAAATAATCTAAAAGGAAAAAAGATTTTTTTTTTCAGAAGAGCCGTTGGGTATTTGACCTCCTCTTCAGCACGGCGTTTTACCGTTTGAGGGAAGAAGACAGACAGACACACACACGGCCGTGTGCCTGGCCGGGCTCAGAGCTGAGGGCGGGCAGGAGGGGCCGCGCTCGCCGTTCCTATCGAAACGGCGCACAGAACAGCCCCGGAGCGAGACGCCCTTCCTCGCGGGGTGTTTGTGTAACCGGAGTCCCACACCGAGACCGCCCTGCCCGCCGCCGGGAGAGAGGGAAAAAGAAAAGCGGCGTCCTGCGCAGTTCGATCCCTCCGCTTCTGGAAACATCTACCGGAGGCAGCTCGTGTCTCTCCTGGGAAACGGCCGTGTGTGACACGTCCCCTCCCCCTTCAGAGTCACGGCACAAAGAGTGACTGACGTCTGCGTTAGGACCAAAAGTAAAAGTAACGGTCACGGCGATTCTGCTCAGATGTCCGCCGTGAGGGTACAGCGAGCAGAGGCCCGTCTGTCAGCTGTCTGATATCGGGGTCACGGTAACCAAAGAGAAAAGTGACCGGGGGAAGGGTGTGGATTTGAGACGGAGCAGGTCTGTGCACGGTGCCTCTCGAGGCGCAGGGCGGTCTTGTGACTCAGAGCCCTGTGTGTGCCTTGTGTGTGCCATCGGCAGCACCTCTGTGCTCTCTGCCGTGCCATACTCATGGAACCGGTGGCCAGGCCTGGCTTTGGGGCGGCTTCTCTCTCGTTTTTGTCCATCCCATAGAACCACAGGCACTTGGATTTGTTTCTCACCCCAATCCTGGGAGAGAGGAAACTATTTTCTTTACGTGATCGCTTCAGGAGGTTCAACGCCTGCCCTCTCAGACGGCAAAAACCACGTCACCAAACGCATTTCCCTTTTCGCTCTGGCTGCTGGGAAGCTCAGATCTCAATGTACTATTTCCTAATAGTAACTCCGCCTCGTCCAGAATACGTTCGACCAGTCCTTCTCCAAGTACGAGAGCTGTTCCGTCTTGTCTGTGACATGAGAGGACGAATCAAAGGCTTCAGACAGCCACGACTGGGAAAAATTAAGTCATCGGACCGAGGTCCATCAGCCCCAGAGCACGCCAGCAGGAGAAGCCCTGGGTCACAGAGCGCCAGGTCAAAACCCAGAGAATAAAAACTTGGCAAAATAGAAAAAAAAAGATAATTTCATGACTCCAACCGTATTTCCCATCCCAGCAGGGACACTGCCGACTCCCACGAGTCACCCTGCAAGAGCTGAGCCCTGGTCCATCTTATCGGGGAGACCGGCTTTGTGAAGAGGCGAAAAGGAAGAGGAAAGCAAACACCGAGCAGTTCTAACACGGGACGGTTCACGTTAATAAAGAACTCTGCACGCAAGACACCCAGGCCCGGGGGTACGGGCAGACACACATGCGGGGAGAGGAGGCGGAGAACAAAAGACAGGTTCACAAAACCGCGAAGGCAGCGAAGGAGCAGGGGCACGCGCCAGACGCCACGGCGAGCTGGTGATTCCACCTCTCCCTGAGGAAGCTGAGACCCACTCGTTGGCTCAGCTACCCACGGGGGGTTTGGGGGGGGCTGGTTCAGTACAAACCTTTCACAGGCCTCCCGGGGGCCCCTTCATTTCCTGTGTCTCAGGAATGCTAGGCTGACGGAAGAGCGCACCCTGATAATTCCCAACATCAAGACACATTCAGTCCCCGGATGTAAAAAAAAAATAAAAAATGTGGCTCTTAGAACCCCCATCCACACCTGCTAACCCAGAAATGTGAGTGGCACCCATCAGTGTAGCGTCCCCTTGAATCTGGACCCATCCGCCACCGGCCCAGACGGCAGCCCACTTCCCCGGCAGGCCCCCCTCAGCTGGATCAGGAGAGCCGAGCACAGCTCTTCCCAGGGGATGAGCCCCTTTAAAAAAAAAAAAAACACACACACACACAAAAAAAACCACGGTTCCAGAAAAATCAGTCATATTTAAATGCTCTGAAGAAACCAGGACCTTGCTGTGCAAAACAGTAGTAAACTGCGTTTTATGAGTTTCTATCACAAGCATATAAAATGCTTTACTGAAACGACCACTGAACTGGAAAAACTCAGGAAAAATTACCCCGAATTCCATGGGAGCGCTCATAAACCGCCCCCTCCGCCCTCCCCAAAGCACATTCTGCGTAAAATCCACCTTCTCCCCACCGGCGTCTCGCCGCTCTCTCAGCAACGCCCGAGCCCCTACGTGCAGGCCAAGGAGCAGGGGCTCCACATGCTGCCTTGGTGGAGCCCCGTGATCCACCGAGAGCCCTGCTGAACCCCCAGAGGCTCAGAACAGGCTGGCAGAGACCGGCTGGTCATTAACCCCGAAGGAACCAGGAAGGGAAACGGGGAACGGAACTCGGAGGAGAAGTAAGCCCCCCACCTCCCCGATGGGGGATCTTGCTCGCTCACAAAAGCAGATGCTGGAGCACGTGGTCACGTGGGGTCGCCCCCACCCCGGTCGCCGACCCCCAACACACATTTCCCGTCGAGGCTGCACAGACCAGCCGGGTCCACCTACCTGGGACAAGCCCAGATGCACGGAGGCCGTCTCCGATATGTACATGATCTTCCCGTCTGACGCCACCACGAAAACAAAGCCGTCCAGGGTCTGGAAGAGAGAAACGTGCGGGGTCAGAGATGACAGGTCCCCACAGCTAGCCGCCGCTCGCTCTCTCACCAGGGAGAAGGGGCGCATAAAACATTATCGCCGACACGTCTTCCCCGAATGCAGAAAACAGAGCCCGGCCGGGCCCCCGGAAGGGCTGTAAGTTACACGGCTCCGAGGCCGAGCCCCCGCGCCAGGCTTTCAAATGCTTTTTAAGGCGCCGTAAAAACAGCCTTCCCTGCACATCGCAAAAAAAAAACGGGGCAGAACGTTGGAGAATTCCTACCGTCCCCGGTTTTACACGCAGTAGCTTTATGGTGTGGGGTTATTTTAGCACTTAGCACAAATCCGGAGTTCTATGGTGCTTAGGGGACCATCTCCCACTCCACGGGCCATTTTATGTCATAATTGGCCGTGTTTATACCGCGAGGACATGTGCTTTATGTGCCACGATCTTCCCGTTACCGCTAAGTACCATTTGAATAATAAATTCCAAACACTGCCAGCTCCCCAGAAAAGAAAATACCGGGTTATTTGAACAGACTCTGTCTACAGAATTAATGATCTCAAATAACCTTGGGCAGGATTCAAGGAGAAGAAGTATCAATTTCTGAAAAAGAAAAAAAAAACTGAAAACCAACTACGTGGTATTCTGATTTCCCCAAAGTTGGCGAGCCCTCGAAAAAATAAAAAAAAAATTATGAGAGGTAATGAAGACAAATAAAAAGGGACGGAACACATTTAGGTGTGGCAAGGACCAAAAAAATAATAATTAAAAAAAAAACACAAAAATAAAAAATAAAAAAACACCAAACACTGTAAGTTGTTTTTTTGTTTTTTTTTGCAAAAAGGAAACTGCGTTTTATTTACCCGTTCCCATTTCAGATCCGGGACCAAAGGAAAGCAATAAAATTGGCGCAAGATCCACACAACCCACAAATGCTGCCCCCATAAAAAAAAATATTCCAAATTAATTTCTGGCCACAAATTCTATTTTTACAGCATGTAATTGAAACCAGATTACCTTCGGCTTTTTCCTCAGTCCCCCCTCCTGGGGAGAGGGGGGTGCCCTCGGAAGAATGCAGCCGAAATGAAACTTGGAAGATGCCTGGCCAGTCCCCTCTCTCTCCGATGCAGGAGAGTTTTTGTGGCAAACATCCTCTGCCAACTGAACTCGCCTGCCCCTGCCCTCCCTGCCCCTTCTCCTCCCCAGGAGAAGCCGACTTTCCCATTTCTGACTTAGCTACCCCTCTGGCCCC
>PVJN01061722.1:0-11211 GCA_004026805.1 Lasiurus borealis
CCGCGGCCTCCCCCCAGCTGGCAGGCGCCCCCGTAGCTGGCGGACGAGTTCTGCAGGCGAAGGCTCATGGTGCGAGAAGATGGAGAGCGGGTGCGGGCAGGAGCTTGACTGGGCCTGGGCCGGAGGATGTGGCTCTTCCCGCCGTGGCTGCCTTTTTTATACGCCCTCCGCCGCGGTCGGACAATGGCCCCATCTCCTCCCTCCCCTCCCATCCCCACCCTCCGACGGGTGCCAGCTGGGCGTCTCTGGTTCCCACAAGCCCAGTTGCCTTCGCTTTCCAGGATGGGTTGTGCCTTGGGGGGGGGGGATGGGGGAAGAGGGGTGCCGGCTTATTTTTTATTTTTTTTTAAACCCTTGACAAAAGGGATGATTCAGAGGGAACGGTGTTCAGCGTAGGACTGCCCTTTGACAGCTGGATTCTGGTTCACCCCTCCACTTAAGGAAACTCACTCCCAGCGGCCTCGGGCCCCACCCCGGGTTGGAATGGGGACCCAGCTGCAGAGGCTTCTCGGGTGCCTCTGGGAAGGGAGAGGTGGCTGCAGTGTGGCCCGGTGCTTTGCGAGGTCACCGCGGCCCTCGGCCTGGCTTCTTTCTGTTTCTAAGACCTCCGACCCAGCTGTTCTCAACCTGTGGGTCACGACCCCTTTGGGGGGTCGAACGACCCTTTCACGGGGTCGCCTAAGACCGTCGGAAAATGCAGGTATTTGCATCAGGAAGCATCACAGTAGCAAAATTTCATGGTTGGGGGTCACCACCGCATGAGGAACCGTATGCAAGGGTCGCGGCCTTAGGAAGGTTGAGAACCACTGCTCCGACCGGAAAGTTCTGCCTCTTTCTTCGCATTTCACCTGCCCCCGTGCCTCCAGGGAGGCTGAGAGCGAACTTGACTTGGTCCTGTGGGGTCCACCCCCTTGAAAGTGTTCCCTCTGAGAAGAAGATGACTCCGAGGCCCTCAGATAAAGCCACAGCGGCATGGAACCTTAGGGACCGTCCAGCCCAGCTGGGGAAACTGAGGCACGGGAAGAGGAAGCGGCCCTGGATGTTACAGTAGGTCATACTCTCCGCTCCCTCAGCCCAGGCGGACACCGGGCTGAGAACTTTAGTGACTATGACGTGCAAGCCTTGCAGCAGCAGATGCGGGGGGTCCTGATAGCATCCCCGTTTCACACGTGAGGCACCTGAGCCTGAAAGGAGAATCCGGACTGAGACCCACGTCTGGTCCTGTCTGATCTGCAGCTCATTGCTTAGGTGGAATTTTCATAAAATGAAATGTACAAGTCATGCGTCCCGCGCCATGCATTTTTAATGATTTCAGAGAGGCAGGGAGAGGGAGAGAGAGAGAAGAAAAAAACATCAGTCACAAGAGAGAATCACTGATCCGCTGATCCAGGGTTCAGAAGCCCTGGATCAATCAGCCCGGCCTGTGTGTTTCGTGACTCCATCTGCCAGCTGCCCCAACTGCACAGCCAACTCCAGACCAAAGGCCTTGCAGGACCTGAGCGGGGACGTGTCCAGCCGCCCAACAACGTGACACCTGTCTCAGGTGGTGAGTGCTGGACATTGGAGGATGTGACTGACCCAGGACCTGGGCCAGGGTCTCTCTGACAAATGGCTGAAAGTCAGCAATGCTTAGTCACCCTGCCAGAGGGGCCCTCACCACCCAGGCTGGAAGGAAAGGGCCTGGAGGTGACCACTCAGACCCCCAAGAGAAGGAGAAGGTTCCAGGTTTGAGCATGGAGGACCTGGGACTCAGGCTCCCAGCCCCATTCCCCAAAGGGGCCAGGGGTGCTGTGAAGGCCCTCTCGGGGGTCTGCATGGAACCAGGGGTCTGCAAGGGACCAGGCCAGGGCTGGGGTAGCACGGCCCAGGTGTGAGGTGATCCCCGCTGATTCAGCAGGACCAGGACCGAGGGCCCTGAGTCAGGGCTTCCTCGCCTTTGTTTGCTGCAGGTGAGGAAGCGGCCTGTGCTGTGCCCAGCGGGTGTCAGCACCAGGGAGAGAGCCAGGGAGTGCTGTGGCTCTCCTGAACCCGGAGAGGCGGGCGCCGACCCCTGACCTGGCCCGGCCCTTCTGCCCCAAACTGATGGCTCAGCGCTCCCGCTGAGAGGCTTTGATTCAGCCCAAACCTGGAGCTCTGGCTCACTCAGTAGAGGATCAGAACTGACAAAAAGGTGATTAATGGGACCTGCCAGGCCCCGAGTGATGATCTCCCCGGGGCTGCCGAGCAGGTTCTGGCCAACGCCTGCCTCTCGGAGGAACAATGCCTGAGATCCCGAAAAGCCCTGCAGCACGCACAGGCCCCCTGTGGGCCGGGCACCGCCCTCCACACCCCTCCCGTCCCCTCCCCTCCGCTCCCCAGCGGGGACTTTCAGGGCCTCTGATCTATAGGGTGCAGCTGAGCCCTCCTGGGGGGGAAACCGGGATGAGGTCCCTGTTCTAACAGCACAGGACGGAGTGCGGGCTGAGCCGCCGCTCACTGAGCTTCCTGCTTTGCTTTCTGGTGAAATCACACCGCGTTCGGAAGTTTCCAGGGAGAGAAAACGCTGGTACCTGCCACCCCCTGCACACGAGGCTGCCCTTAACCCACTGAGTCCGTAAACAGCCAAAGAGGCTGCTTGTTGGCCCATTTTATAGACGAGGCCGCGAAGGTCCAGGAAGACCCAGCCTCTTGGCCAAGGTCACCGCAAAGTCAATATGTAAATGGCTTCTGGCTCTCTCGCCCCCGCCGGATGTTGGCTTAGAGAGACTGCTGGCAACCCCGAGAGTGACCTCTGGGTGTTCCCTTCCACATGCGTTTAAAGACAATAGAATAACATGTGTTAACCTTTCCTGAGTGCTGTGTTCAACACTCTACACGCATGACTTCCAAACGGCTTGACTCGGGGGTGTGGGGGCAGCCAGGGAGAGGTCAGTGTGGGGAGGAGGGGAGGGGAAGGAGACTTATGTAATACTTTCAATGATAAAGAATTTAAATTAAAATAAATAAATGTAACACAGACCAAAAAAAAAAAAAAGCAACTTGACTGATTTTTATCACATGAGGAAACTGAGGCCCGTGGAGGTTAAACGCATTGTCCCAACTCAACTGTGTCAGAGCCAAGATTTAAACCTCTGGTTGCAGGGTCTGTGCCCTTAGCCGCTGCCTGGTAAACCCCTTCCAGGCCAGTGTTAGTGCCATTTTATCCAAACCAGGGGGTCCTAGGTTGACCTCTCCGTTCTCAGGACCCCATCCCCCTCAGGACCAGCTTGAGGGCAGTGCTGCTTCCCACAGTGGCAAAGCCGGTGCAGCTGATGCCCAATGGGTCAGCCTGTGTAATGACCGTCTCTGGTGTCTGCACCAAAGCTTGGGGCTTGCGAGGGCGCTCGCAACGCTGACTGCCAGTTTGGGGTGAAAAGGACTGAAAGCGGGAGTGGTATCCAGTGGGGTCACCCCAGCTCCAAATCTCATGGGAAAGTCGCCAGCTTCTTTTTTTCTTTTTCTTGTATCGCTTTTTTATGTTATTTTAGTATTTTTTTAATATATTTTACTGATTTTTTACAGAGAAGAAGGGAGAGAGATAGAAAGTCAGAAACATCGATGAGAGAGACATCGATCAGCCGCCTCCTGCACACCCCACAGTGGAGATGTGCCCGCAAGCAAGGTACATGCCCCCAACCGGAATCGAACCTGGGACCTTTCAGTCCGCAAGCCGACGCTCTATCCACTAAGCCAAACTGGTCTCGGCTATTTTAGTATTTTTAATTGATATTTAGAGAGAGGGGAAGGGAGAGAAATGGACAGAAACATTGATGAGAGAGAAACATCATTGATTGGCTGCCTCCTGCACACCCCCCACTGGGGACTGAGCCTGCAACTTGGGCCTGTGCCCTGCCGGGAATGGAACTGATGGCTTCCTGGTTCCTGGGTCGATGCTCTACTGTTGAGCCACACCGGCTGGGCAACTACTGCCAGCTTCTCATTTCCCCCGTGCCGCCAGCTGCCCACGGAGGGCCAGGTGGGCACCTGGTGGGCACAGGCCAAAGCCACAGTCAGACACCCAGAGCGCTGTCTGGGGCAGGAAAGCAAAGGAGAAGCAAGGGCATGCTTTAGCGCCCCTCTGAGGACACAGCCGTGCCCAGAATAGACATGTCCCCGCCGCCCCAGGTCCCACCGTCCCCTTCCCCTGAGTCCCAGCTTGCAGAGCCCTCCCGAACCGTCGTGTCCAGCCAGACCCCTCAATTTAACGACAGGGACACTGAGGCCGGGAGAGGGACGAGGACCGGCCGAAGTCCTCAGGGGGAGAGTGGCAGGCATGTCACCCGCTGGATCTAGGAAGCCCAGCCCGAGCCAGGGACACGCCCAGGGCCCTAATCCCCGGTCCCCAAGCCGCCCTCCCTCCTCTCTCAGCGGGAAAAGCGAGGCCCAGCGCCTGCTGCTCAGATTGGCTGGAGGCCACGCGGGACCTCAGCCCCGGGGCAGGCAGGGGGCGGGCCGTCTCTGCTGAGACTATTTAAGGGCTTGGCCTGGCAGGCGCTACCCCTGGGCGGGGGCAGCTCACTCCAGGGTCAGGCAGGGGCCAGGGCTGGGCCAGTCCCTGAGGGCCCTCCTGGACCCCCGAAGAGCAGGACCAGGTGCTACAGGGGGAGAGAGAGAGAAAGAGAGAGAGAGAGAGAGAGAGAGAGAGAGAGAGAGAGAGAGAGAGAGAGAGAGAGAGAGACTGCCTCCCTCCTCCTCCCCCAGCTCAGGCCCAGCCCCCAGCTCAGGCCCACCTGTCTCTCTGCAGCCTCAGAGCTCATTACTCTTCCAGACTAAAGGCTGAGAGCGCCTTTGCTGACTAATTAGGGCCCAAGACTTCTCCACAGAGGCCAGAGGCGGTGAGGCAGGAGCAGCCAGGCCCTTGGGTCTGAGAGTCTCACACCAGGAAGGCGCCTGGCTGTGCCAGAAAGTCGGGGACCTGGCCCCCGGTGCCTTGGGCCTCAGCATAAGCTTCACCATCACGGGAGAGACCGAGCTTAGATGCGAGGACCATCTTTCTGGCCATAGCGGCTGTAGGAGGCGCGACCAGGCTGCCCCGAGGTTAAGAAGAAGTGGGTTTCCGATGGGTACATCCCGGTAAGAAAGGAGTGTCCTTTGTCTGTCGCCCTTGTGACGTAGGGAGAAAGCCAGGCTCTGGAGTCAGAGGCGATTCCCAGACTCGGTTTTCCTATCTGCCAGCCCGTGACTTTGCTCCCGGGGCCTCGGATTCCGTTCCTGGAAACCGACGCTAACAAGCAGACCCCGCGTTTGCAAAGCTGTCGGGAGAGTAACTCGGTGCCATGCCCTGAACGCCTGGCACAGCGTCAGCGCTGCATAAACCAGGTTTCCTTCCTGCAGCCCCAGGGGAAGGGTGTACTCAGGAGGCACATTCTAGATTAAATCTCCCCCAGAAAGCACAGCCGTGAGACCCAGGGGCCCGCTTCTCAGAGGGCTTGGCTCTTCCCCAAAATGATTTGATTCTCAGGATTACAGAGTCACACCCCCTACTCCCTCCACCCCAGCCCGAATCTGCTCTTCCCAAAGGGCTAAGAAACCAGTTCTCCCTCTCCCCACTGACCCAGCCCAGCCGAAGCACCCAGAGGTCCCCACTTCCTCATTCCCTGCCCTCTCTCAGGGCTAGGAACCCCAGAGGCACCAGCCCCAGACCAGAGGCAATAAATAAATCAGGTGTGCGTGTTTGTGCGGCTCTGATGGGCTGGAGAGTGGAGATGCTGGGGTCAGGGGAGCAGGAGCGGGGTTTGCACAGAGGAGGGCCAGGGGGGTTGGTGTTGCTTTGGATGTAGCTGGGGAAAATCAGGGAGGCCCTCCTGGAGCCGGTGTTTTTCTCTCTGGGCACTTGGAGCGTTTTGTGCAGAGGAGTTGGCTTGCAGGGGCAGAGAGGGAAATGGCTGGAGGTTCAGGTGTGCCTGGCTGGGAAGGAGGGAGGTTCAAACAGCAAGCACCTGTGGTGGAGGAGTGTCCTGGCTGCGAACTGGGAAGGGCTGGGTCCTGAGGCCCGGAGGAAGCCCCGGTCTTAGAATCACACAAACCTGGGGCTCAGCCACAAACCTGCTGTTACTTTAAATTCACCCAGGAGGCCCCTGGGCTGGTCCCACCTCCCCCCAGTGTCCTCCGCGCTCTGTTTCCCCATCTCTGCGCTGAGAGGAGTCCATCCTGAGCGCCCACCCTCGTATTCCAGGAGGCCCGTGGCTGGGTGTGCCCAGCCCGGTGCCCACCGCACAGCAGGGACCCAATACCCTCCACACAGCCAGTCACATAGTAAGTAACTAGTCAATGGTTTTACATAAATCACATTGATTCCTTCTGGAGGTGACCAAAATAAAAAAATAATGTATATATAAACATACTGACTAGTGGCCATGCCAAGTTCTGTGCCAAGTTCCCAAACCGCTTTGAGGAAGCTCCCCTTCACCCACCCACCCCCGTGTCTGCTCCCATGATGCCCCAAGGGAGTCAATCAGAACAGCAAGTCACCGGGGCGGCGTGGGTGTGTCCCGGGGCCCTGGGCACCCCAAACAATGAGTCACGACCACGCAGGGAAGAGGCCAAAGTTGGGGGGAGACATCAGCATGTGGGTCCTGGGCTTTCCTCAACAAAAACTGGGCGCACTACCAAGAGAGATTTGGAAAAGGAAAAGCGGTTTTTATTGCGTGGATAGATACCACCTGTGGGGATGGCCTTTTACATAAACGAGGCAGGGAGAGAGGCGGGGAGGAGGCAGGGGAGGGGAGGAACAAGCGAAGCTCCAAAGAGGAGACCAGACCCTCTTGTGCTGGGGCCGCAGAAGCCGCTGGCCAGCCCCCATCAGCCCGGGAGTCGGGGCCTGAGGACATCTCCCCGCCCTGGATGCTCAGATTTCTCTCTTGCGGGAAGAAACCACCTTCCCGTCCACCGACTCCTCCACGTTGATGTGGAGTTTGCCGCCACCTCCACCGCTGCCGCCGCCTCCCAGGGAGGCTGGAAAGAAGGAGCAAGCTTTAGAGCGGGCCTCCCTGAACTCCTCCACGCCCAGGGGCCCCCGGACCTTGGCTGGATTCCAGAGAACCGGCAGCACCCCGAGAGTGGCCACTGGCCCTCCTTCAGGAGCTGCCAGCACGGCTGGTGTGGATTACTCATTGCAGAGAGGGGCAGCGGCAGGCGCAGGTGCAGCTCGGATGTTGGGGTTTTAACTGCTGGGGACCAGGGAGTCAGCTTGGGCTCCTCAGCCTAAGGGATGTGGGGCCTGGGGGAGCCTGCTCAGCCTGGGAGGTTCTCCATAAACCTTCAACCCCAGCTCTACCGGGGCTGCTAGGGGGTCCCCCAGGGGAAGAGGTATCAACTGGAATGGGCGTGTCCCCGCCCGACTGGGATGCTTCGCCTCTTTCTCCTTCCATCCATTCCACTGGGGATGGGGGCTTACCCACGCCCCTCCCCGCTCAGGAAGAGCTAAGCCTTCCTACCTTCTCTGGTGCCGACACCAGCCATCCTGAAGGAGGAGGAAGCAGACGTAAGCCAAGGCTCACAGTCCTCCCAGCCCCCCACATCCACCACCCCCTACCCCTGACTCCTCTAGAGCAGTGGTCCCCAACCTCTCTAATGCCGCGACCCTTGAATACAGGTCCTCATGTGGTGGTGACCCCCAACCATTAAAATTATTTTTGTTGCTACTTCATCGCTGTCAGTTTGCAACTGTTATGAATCGTATCTGTGTTTTCCAATGGTCTTAGGTGACCCCTGTGAAAATGTTGTTCGACCCCCAAAAGGGGTCCTGACCCACAGGTTGAGAACCAATGCTCTAGAGGCTGAGAGCTGGTCCCGACATGCCACCCCCGCGCCGAGAGACGCTGGTCTGCAAGAGCACCCCATCTGCTATCTGCTTCCTGCAGGGGATGGAAGCCAGCGGCTGCCGTGTGCAGAAGACACCCAGGTCCGGAGAAGGGATGCGGCCTGCCCCAGGTACCAGCCAAAGACCAGCGTGCAGAACCCACAGCCCTGCGTCTCGCCCCGTCCTGGCTCCCTGCAGCGTTCTCAACCCTCTGGCTGGCGCTCCGCCCCGACCACACCCGGCCCCCTCTTCCTCCTCCCGGCCTCGGCACCCCGCCCTGCCTGGCATCCTGGCCCTCCAGCAGGTTCCGGTAGGTGGCGATCTCCTGCTCCAGCCGCGTCTTGATGTCCAGCAGGAGCTTGTACTCCTGGTTCTGAGCCTCCATCTCGCTGCGCAGCTCGCCCAGCTGGCTCTCCAGGCTGCCCACGAGCCCCTGGATCTGCTGCAGCTGCATGGCGTAGCGGCACTCCGTCTCGGCCAGCGAGCTCTCCAGCCCGGCTTTCTGGGGGGGAAGGGGAGAGGGTGGCAGACCAACAGGCGCCACAGGGGGCGGGAGGAAGCACCAGGGAGCACAGGGAAGGGTGCTGAGTGAGCGCAGGGAACCCCTCTATGGGGGTTGGGAACACCAAGGCTTTATCCGCCAGGAAGGGTGGAACAGACTAGGATTGGGGCGGGGTGGGGGGAGCATACCATGCTGAGCTGGGACTGCAGCTCGATCTCCAGCCCCTGCATGGTGCGCCTCAGGTCTGTGATCTCCGACTTGCTGCTCTGGATCATCTCGGTGTTGGAGGCCACCTCCTTGTTGAGCTCCTCGGTCTGTAGGTCACACCCAGTGAAGTGAGCCCCACGGATTTCCTGGGAGACAGGGCCAGAGTGGGGGGCGGGGGACAGGGAGCCAGGGCCAGCCGGGAGGGAGGTCTGGCGCACCTTGCTGAAGAACCAGGCCTCGGCGTCGCGACGGTTCTTCTCAGCCATGGCCTCGTACTGCTCCCGCATCTCAGCCAGCACGCGGGTCAGGTCCACGCCCGGGGCCGCGTCCATCTCCACGTTGACCTGGCCGGCCACCTGGCTGCCGAACTCCTTCATCTCCTGCGGGGCGGTGACGGGGGGCAGGAGGGCAGAGAGTCTGGGGCCCCACCTACCAATCCTGCTCGGTCCCCTAACGCGCTGCGTGACCGTGGCTCTGCCCGTACCCACCCAGCCTGCCTCCCCCTGCGCAGGAAGAGGTCTGATGGCCTGGGCCCCTCAGCTCTCGGGGACTCTCTTCCTCTCTAGTGCTCCCAACGGAGCACCTCGAAAACAGCGAGGCCCTTGCATGAGCGCATGAAGCAGATCCAGACAGCAGTCTCCCCGCTGGCCACCTGGTCTGGCTATGGATGAGCGAGGGAAGGGATCTGGGTCACCGGAGGACAGTGCCCCTTCCTCTCCATGGGAACCCCTGTATTGGAGTTTATGGGGTACAGTTCTGAACCGCTAAGCCCTACAGACACCTACATAGAGGTCCCAGCGGCCCCAGTCTGGCCTCCCCAGCCTCACCTCCTCGTGGTTCTTGCGCAGGTAGGCCAGCTCCTCGGTCAGGCTCTCGATCTGCATCTCCAGGTCGGCCTTGGCCAGGGTCAGCTCGTCCAGCACCCGGCGCAGGCCGTTGATGTCCGCCTCCACGCTCTGGCGCAGGGCCAGCTCGTTCTCATACCTGGGACAAGAGAGGGAGCCCGCGCTAAGGAAGGGTGAGGGGGGGGTCTGGGCTGTTTGAGTTGGGAAGGAGGGAGGCCCAGAAAAGGGGGGAAGGCAGAAAAGGGGGGGAAGGGACAGGGACACACTTGAGCCTGAAGTCGTCGGCAGCCAGCCTGGCATTGTCGATCTCCAGGATGACCCGGGAGTTGTCGATGGTGGCCGCCAGGATCTGTAGGAGACAGACAGATGGTCCCCGAGAGGATTCCTCTCTTCCCTGCTGCTCTCCCCACCCTGGGCCCCAGGTCATCCTCCCCGCCCCCAGCTCGGAGGAGGATCTCTTCTCTGCTGCCACCAACAGAAACCTGTAGGGGCCCTGGGGCCAAGCTCACCCTTATCCTGGGTGCCCACGCCTTGATCTGCCCCTGTCTCAGGGGCATGAGAGAACCAAGGACTAAAGATTGCCTGGCACCCCCTGTGGGAATAGCCTGGCCAGGAGGAGAGTTGGGGGGTGAAGGGGTGGGGCTCTGACAACGGCCCTCTCAGGGATTGTCTACCTGCTTCCCCTTGGACAGGAGTCGCTGGCCCCTGCACACCTTGACCGAGCCAAGGATCTGCAGGACCTCCCAGCCAGTAGGAGGGCAGCTGAGGAGGCATCTCACAGCTGAGCAAACCGGCCCAGGTGAGCAACCGGGTGGGTGAGTGGGCATCAGAGCCCATAGAGCACCGGTTCTCAACCTGTGGGTCGCGACCCCTCTGGGAGTCAAATGACCTTTTCACAGGGGTCGCCTAAGACCATCGGAAAACGCAGATATTTACATCACGATGCATCACAGTAGCAAAATTTCATGGTTGGGGGTCACCACCCCATGAGGAACTGTATGCAAGGGTCACGGCCTTAGGAAGGTTGAGAACCGCTGCCGTAGAGAGTTCTAGGTCCTTCTAAGCCCTAGTAGCGCTCTGGGCACCAAAGACATCCTCGGAGGGTGTGGCAGGAAGCCTGCACGCGGGCTCCTGCAGCTACATCCGTCCTTCTCGGAGCAGAGGCGCAGGACACCTGCTCTCTAGGGTGTACGGTTCAGGGAGAGGGGTCGCCCGCTGTCACTGCTCCCACCTTGGCCCCCACTGGTCCCGACCAGATCCCAGGACCGGCCCAGCGCCGCCAAGGGGAGCAGAGGGGTGCCCACGTGCATGCTTGGAAAGCATTCCTTGGCCTCCCAGTTTGCCACGCTTACCCACTGGCAGTCATTGCCCGGGCAGGAGAGGGATTCCTCAAGGCGGCGGGAGCACGGATACTAGAGGTGCGGGCAGGGCCCCGGCCTCGCACCCCCTCCCTCCGAGCCCCAGGGCCTCACCTTGTCCCGCAGCTCCTCGATGGCCTTGAAGTAGTGGCTGTAGTCGCGCTCCGGGCTGGCGGGGCTCTGCCGATGGTACCAGTCGCGGATCTTGACCTCCAGATCGGCGTTGGCCGCCTCCAGGGCGCGCACCTTGTCCAGGTAGGAGGCCAGGCGGTCGTTGAGGTTCTGCATGGTGATCTTCTCGTTGCCGGAGAGAAGGCCGCCGCCATCGGCGCCACCAAAGTCCCCAAAGCCACCACCGCCAAAACCCCCACCGTAGCCACCACCAAAGCCAGAGCTCATGCCGCCCCCGTAACCCCCTCCTGACCCCGAGGAGACAAACCTTGCAGAAGAAGCCGTGATAGTTCGGCTCCCACCGCCCCC